>JAWPHD010009052.1:0-108240 GCA_037043455.1 Cyrtodaria siliqua | reverse complement strand
GGGGCATTTATTTGAGACCAAAAATGCATAATTTTAACTTTTAAACCATACATTATTTAATAAATTTCTTTACCAAAAAAACAAAGTCTGCATGTCAATCAATCAATTAATGCATCGGATTTTCAAGTTTTCTGGTGATTTTGTGTATATTAAGATATATTTGTTAATATGTATATATATAAAATGAACGACAGAAAGAAAGAAAGGAAGAAATTTGGGTTCTTGTCTTTAAAGTCAAGGTCAATGGAAGTGTGGGGCCCAGTGAATGTTCATACAAAGTATCAAAGCAATACCTTTGACGGTATTGGAGATATATACCTTCCAAAAAACTTTAACCATGAAAATTTGACAAGTTCTTTTGACTTTAAAGTCAAGGTCAAGGTCATTGGTGGGGTGGGGTGGGGATTAGCGAAAGTGTAAGGGGTTACCCCAGTGAATGTTCATACAAAGTATCAAAGCAATACCTTTAATTGTATTGGAGATATATATATATATATCTCCCAAAAAACGTTAACCAAGAAAATTAAGTTCTGTTGTCTTTAAAGTCAAGGTCATTGGTGAGATGGGGCTTAGTGAAAGATGGTATTGGAGATATATACCTTCCAAAAAACTTTAACCAAGTGTTTATGGCGCTGCCGCCTTTGCCTTCGTCGCCGCTGCCAGACAAGTGATCCCTATGTCTCCCTTTTTTCTTCGAAAAAGCGAGACAAAAATCATTCCTTTTTTCGTCCCAATACCAAAGGAAAGCGCACTTAGTTTTCCCAAATTCAAAGCCATGGATCCCTTCCCAATTTGGTATAATATCAATCATTACTGAAATGAACATTTCTTTTAAAATACTGGTTACTATATAATACTCCTCAAAATAATTTTAATTTTTATATGAATATGAAATCCGGAATATTAAAGATTAAGTAATTATAACTGAACATTCTGTTAACTTTTTATATGAATATGAAATCCAGAATATTAAAGATTAAGTAATTATAACTGAACATTCTGTTAACTTTTTATATGAAATCCAGAATATTAAAGATTAAGTAATTATAACTGAACATTCTGTTTTGTTAATTATTTTGAGGAGTATACAATGTAGCTGCCACATAATGCCCTGCAATAATGACATTGAACTAAGCACAGTTCTGGTTTCACAATACAGCTCAAACTACAGTTATAGGTAAATTGACATAGATGAAGAGAACAATTAAAGGCCTGGACAATATTGATGAGGCATGCTAGAGAGGCTAGGGTTCCCCAGGGACGTGCCTCTTGTTTAAACATCAATATCACTTCCACTGAATCAACACGGCCAGCCATTGCCATTCATGAACCATTCATTCCCACTGACAGACCACCAAGTAAATTCTCAGAGGTCAATTATTACTTAACCCTTAACCCCCTACATATATATAATGGACTTTTTCTTTTTTGAATTAAGACCATTCCATTTATGTGACAAAGGGGTGTTTTGCGGAAAATGACTGATCAGCAGCCAGACATTGTAAAATCTGATCAGCCTTGCTGTGTGTTACCAGATTTGGATGTGGAATTATGCAGAAAAGGTTCATTTTTAGATAAACTGGCTTCTATAAATGTATCCCAAATATAACAATGTTGAGAAAGTAAGAGGGAGAAATGGTGTTGAGCAAATATACAGTACAGCTCACGCGAACACCACACTTTACTCTTTTATGCTGAGTGAGCAATTTACAAATTGCGTACTTATGCGTAATTTTGATGATAAAACTACTCGGAGTGGGAATCAGCTACGCGAAAGCTCTCGACGTACATACGTCACGATACTTTGCGTAGACAAACTCGAGTTTGCCGAGTCAAAACTGCACAGGTAAAGGGTGCAACTTTTTCTAATTGCAGTCATTTTAATGCATAATTATTAAATAACTGTGATGCAGAAGGCAATTTTACTTTATGTTTTGGAAAAGCGGATGTGGTGAAAATTTTAATGCCCGGATTACGTATACCGGGTCACGATAGTTATATGGCGGTTCCTATTACCAGCTTTGCGATGACTGAACATAAAAATAGATTATACGGTACATGTATATTTCACACATTTACTTTTACAGCCAATTTTTGATTGGCCCTTGTTAGAGTACAGACATGTATTAAAGAAAGCATGGTAGACCTGTACAGTGTATACACGTGTTTAACCACCAGGGACACACGGTAATCTTGATTTTATTTTTAACTCACACCCTCCCGTTAGCTCTTCTACGTAAATTGCACAAAATCATTAATTTTACATATTAGAATATTTCAAAGAAAACTGTTTTTGCATATTACTAAGGCAAAAAAACACATCAAATACCTGTGTTTCCTCGTTTTTTTGGGGGGGGGGGGGGGGGGGGGTTTCAATTTGTTCTCAACAATGATTTATAACATAGCTTACATCATGAAAGTAAAACATATTTAAACACCATTCTATATTTTCTGTAATCCACTGGGCACTCACGGTGGTATAACTAAATTATTACCAAATTACACAGCAAAAGTAGAAAATATTTCGAAAAAGGTAAGCCATAAGATTTGCCTGGAATGTCATATACTACATTCGGAGTTTTTCTTTCATGTAAGGCCTTAAAAAAACGGGGGTTGGTAGGTCAGATTTTTTTTTTTTTTGTTAAGACCTCAAAACCAGTGTTTCAAATTATCTATACACGTAACATCATAATTAAAGACTTTAAGTTGACTGTTGCATAAAACAAGTATATTGTTTGTGTTGTGTTTCTTTGGTACAGTACACAAGAGAGCTGCAGAGACAGGTACTTGGACGTCATAAAATATTGAGGATTCCGGGAGCTCTCCAATTCCTACCTCAAATCGTCTTCAGGTGTAACTGTCGAGTGCATTGAGGTCTACAGTAGCTTATGTAAACAACACGCGGTATTCGCAATAGGTCGTTCTGCTTCTCGCAAGTGCTCTCAATTTCGATTAGATGTTTAACAAGAGCTGTCGGAGAACAACGCAGCTCGACTACTCAATTTTTCAGAGAATAATACATTTATAGCTAGTATATACCATCAGAAAACAAGGCTACAACAATGTGGGGTGGGGTTGGGAGCACAACATAACTATGTGTAAGAATTGACCAAAACTACACAGAAATATATAATAAAAAAAAAAAAAATAATAATTCGAGGGTGTGGGCAATATATCTGTGTAAGAATTGACAAAAGCAAAACAGAAATATGTAAAAAAAATAGTTTCAAGTGAAGGTGGGGTGTGAGAGGGGGTGGAGAGGCGGGAGTGTGTTGGGGGCGGGGGAGGGGGGCAACATATATGTGTAAGAATTGACTCAAACAACAAAGAAATATTTAAAAAAAACAAAAAACAAGTTTCAAGTGTGTGGGGGGGGGGGGGGGGGGGGGGGGGGGGGGGGGGGGGGGGGGGGGGGGGGGGAAGGTTGCAACATATATGTGTAAGAATTGACTAAAACAACACAGATATATGTGTAAGAATTGACAAAAGCAACACAGAAAAATGTAAAAAAAAAAAAATAGTTTCAAGTGGGGGCGGGGTGGGGGGCGGGGATGAGAGGCGGGAGTGGGTTGTGGGGGAGGGCCAACACAGAAATATGTAAAAAAAAAAAACGGTTCAAGTGGGGTGGGGGGAGCGGGGGTGAGAGGCGGGAGTGGGGGTGAGAGGCGGGAGTGGGGGTGGGGGGGTGAGAGGCGGGGGATGGTTGCAACATATCAGTGTTCGACACTAACTGTTTGGCCCTACTAGCCCCGGGGGCTAGTTGGTTTGGAATTTCACTAGCCCCCCTTAATTTCTACTAGCCCTGCTACCAACGGTACCAAAGTCTCATTGTATATTGATTTGACGGGGTTGGTTATAAAATTACAACACAAATCAGATTCAAAATTTGTGACATCGCTGACAGCACCCTCCGTCACAATAACCTGATCTCGTGGCAGTCTGCACCTCTGTTAAGAAAAGTAACATACTGTGATGATTATTATATTAATTTATTATAGTATTTCTGAACAATGTACATGAGAAACACAGAAATTAGAAATTATTACAGGGTTTTTTTTTGGCTGTTTTTATAGCCGAAATTCGGTCATATTCCCAATGCCAAAACATACCTTTTTTTCCCAATTAAGAGAAAAAATTCCCAATTTTAAAAAAAAATATTATTTTTTGTTAGTGTCCCAATCCAATGATTTGGGTTCAAAAGCTTATAAATGCTTCTGTTTATCTTGGTGTACAAAAAACAGTATTAAAGATATAATTATGAAAGGAAAGCTTTACTTTATATTTTTCCGAATTTTATTAAAAATCGCGCTAAAATTCCCAATTTTATGAAAAATCGCACTAAAATTCCCAATTCCAGGGGTACGGGTCATGTTCCCAAAATCATGAAAAAAATCCCTGTATTATGATAGATTTTTTTTTTTTTTTGGCTGGTGGAGAAAGCCCCAAAAATCGATCTATTGTTTGCACCGTTTATAGCACGTTCATAATTCGCGGCATTCTCCGACGGAAGCGGAAACAACTGCTGAAATCGTGGTCATAAAAACGCTTGAGAAAAGCTGTCTAGTTTTTAAGGCGTAGTTACAAGCGTTTGTGTGATTCGGTATCGGGCTGGTATCACACGGTAAACGAAAGCAAAAAGAAAACAAATGTCGTTTTACGCGTACTAGTAGAGCAGCAGTTTTAAGCGAGAATCTGCGGAACATTAATAATTAACAGTGCTTGAGATTTTATTTAGATAATGCCAACGCAAATTGGGTACGTGTTTGTTCTATAATCTACTAGCCAATCGGGCTAGCTAGACGATCGTACGTGCTAGCCTGACGGTTACTTTTACTAGCCCCGGGCTATCGGGCTAGCGTTAGTGTCGAACACTGCATATTATGTGTAAGAATGGAATAAAACAACACAGAAATATGGGGGGGGGGGGGGGGGGGGGGGGGGGGGGGGGGGGGGGTGAAAAAGTGTGAAGGGGAGTGGGGGGCGGTAGGGGATGGGGGGAGGGAGCCCATGCCCCAATATGGGTGAAGTAATAAGATGCATAATGCTATAACAATCCCAAACCAAAATTATAGATATATACATGCTTACATGCAAACCTAGATCTGCCTTTATTGCACATTTTATGGGCCATCACAATTTGGGTTCCATGGGAACCCAGAATTTGCAGAAGACAAAATTACTTATCCAACCATTTACAACATACTATAAGGAAACCAAGTCCAAAATTTAGTTCAGCTAGGACAAGAAATGTAAAAGATATAGACCTGTAAACACAGCTTACACGCAAAATTTGATGTGAAACAGACATATTTTAAGGGCTATCAGAATTTGGGTTCCATGGGAGCCCAGGGGTTACAGGAACCAAAATTACTTAAGCAGCCCTCAAGAAAATTAATTACTTACGATGATGCTATAAGGAAGCTAATGGCCAAATTTGGTTGTGCTAGGGTAAGAATTGTAAGAGATATAGACTTCTAAACACAGCTTACACGCAAAATTTGATGTGAAATGGGGCACATTTTATGGGCTATCATAATTTGGGTTCCATGGGAGCCCATTGGTTACAGGAACCAAAATTGCTTATGCAGCCCTTAAGATAATGCTATATGGAAGCCCATGAACAAATTTGGTTGTGCTAGGATAAGAAATGTAAGAGATATAGACTAGTAAACACAGCTTACACGTAAACCTTGATGTGGGACGCCGTCGCTGACACCAACGCCGACGTGATTATATAAGCTCTCTTATTCTTCGAATAGTCGAGCTAAAAATAGAGGAATCACATGATATGTATTCCGGGGAAACTCCTTCCAAAAAATAGTACATTTTCATCCATTGAAATCTTCCGAATCGTAGAACATCCATCATCTATCTTAGTTTTAAAATAATATTTAACCTTTGACATTTCAGACAAACATAATATTTGTAAGAATCAAGCTTATGGCTAGGTGAAATATGCTTTGAAAAAAAAACAATATGATAATACTGAATGCAAATGGCCGACATTTTGTGTAATCCGCGAATGTGGGTCGCAGGTTGTTTAACCTGCGACCACATTCGTATGTATAACACATTATTCAATCGATTTTGAATTTATTTCTTCGGAACAAGTAAATTAAAACATTTATCTTGAGATTTATGTACGTTTTTGACTTCGTATGCCTGATTCTGATGAGAAAAGCGAACTTCAAATCCACAACTTTCAATGCCAGAGACAGATGCGTTGAAAATAGAAAACGGAAATGGTCATTGCTAAGCGACGGAACTGGTATAATAATTCATTTGCGTCATCATCGTCAAGATTTTTTTTACCGCTATAAAAAAAGAAATTACCCTTATAAAAAAAGTATGGTCGGGGGTAAAAATCACGGTCTGTCGGGTAACAGGAAACAAACTTTTTTTTTAAGGCCTAAACAAGTTGATGCTAATTAACTATTAAACTAATTAGTAAAATGCATGTTAAACAAAGGTTTAAAGTGTCCTATTATTTGTAACAGGAATGCGTAATTTAACTGGGGCGGTTTAATATCGAGGTTAACTGACAACATCACAGAGAAACTTTCAGTTGTATCATCAACATGTATGGGGTATATGAGAGAAATAGAATCTCACAATATCTTGCTAAAAAAAAAGAAAAAGAAACGTGGAAATTCCACGAAAGAAAACCAGGTTTTCCATTTGAAATGCTATGACACTACCGGTAAGATAAAAATGAATTAACAAAAGTTTTTTTCTACAAAAAACAGCCAGGGCCGTCTTTCTGTATTGGAGGAATGGGACCGGGGCCATGAGAGGGGGGAATTTTGCGTCAATTTTAAAGGAAAGGGGATTTTTTTACTACAAAATTTGCATCAATTATATATCCGTTTTTTTTATTATTTAGGTGGCACCAAGAATGTACCATTCCAAATTACAAAAAGGATGCTGTTTCCCTGTATAGGAGTTTAACATTTTCTAATATTTTTTCACAGGAAAAGGAGAAAAATACATACTTTTAGGGGAGGGGAATGGGGTCGAATTTCGGCCCCAAAAACGGTCAAACGACGGCCCTGACAGCAAATTACATAAATCAAGTAGTTAACTGAAGTTCTTGTATTAAAGTGATATAAACAGTGTACAATATAGAATAAATAGAATGACATGTGAATCACAAACATAAATATATACACAGTGAATGAGGAACATAAAGAAAGAAAATATTTGTTAGTAAGGCAAATATAAGCTACATGCACAGCAAGTTTCGTTGCAATATCTCATTCCTAAGTTCAGTTAATTGAGCAGAAATAGTTTTTTATTTTTAGTAACAGTGACTTTGACCCCAGTGGCCCCAAATGCAATCCCAAGCTTCCTTTCCATATAAAATACATACACATCAAGTTTCGTACCAATATCTCATTCCTGAACTTAAGTTATTGAGCAGAAAACATTTTTTCTATTTTTAGTAACAATGACCTTGACCCCAGTGACCCCCAAGTGCAATCCCAAGCTTCCCTTTGATCTAAGCTACCTACATAGGAATTTTCATTCTAATGTTTCATTTCTTAAGTTATTGAGCGGAAACTGTATTTTTAGTAGCAGTGACCTTGACCATGAACACAGTGACCCCAAATGCAATCCCAAGCTTCCTTTCCATATAAGCTACAAATGTACCTACCCTGCAAGTTTCAGCGCAAAACCTCATTCCACAAAAGTTATTGAGTGGAAATAGTTTTTCTATTTTTAGTAACAGTGACCTTGACCCCACTGACCCCAAATACAATCCCAAGCTTCCTTTCTATGTAAGCTACCTACTATGCAAGTTTCATCACAATACCTCATTCCTAACAAAAGTCATTGAGCGGAAACTAAAGAGTTTGATGCTGCCTGCCCACTCGCACGCCCAACTACATACCCCAATCTGATAACTAGTTTTCCCAGGAAACCTGGTTAAAAAAGCAAAAATAAAAAATAAAATACCTAACGACCTAACCTATTTCTTTAAAGCGTGCAAAAGGAAACACACCCATTTAAAAAAAAAAAAAAACATTGGTCTTACTGTTCATTGTATTGCACAAAGAATATAATATAACTTTATTCAGATCGAATAACGAAGAAAAATCGTGAACAAATGAAAACTCTGAATGGATGTTATTTAATTATATGCAAGCAGGTTTACAGTCAAAATGATACTGCAGCTGCTGGATAATAAAGCGAGATTCTAATTATAATGCTAGATAAATATTTCCAGATTGCCTTGTGTCTCTTTATGATAAGTATAGGAAAAATACCCACCCATACACAGTACAGAAGGTACTTTCCATTGCCCATGATTTTGGACACAACGTACTCGAAGCCAAAGAGTTTCACATCCACATGAAAGTTATATCCATTGGCCATTTATAGCTTTTTGAAGATAAATCCTCGTCCGTTTTGCATCATGAAATATTTCTAGCCAGGTTTTTTATTTTACATGTACGTCTGTTTACTGACAATGTAAGTTATTACTAAGCCTCCATCTCGATAAACTCTCCACGATTACCTTTTAACGACAAATGTAGTTTTGGCAGCTTAAACATCCAAAGCATTTAATTTAAATCCATAAATGGCATCCTCTGTGCATTTCTTACTGTCAGTCTACGGTCTACTACGTTGATTTAATAGCAAATGACTGAATACCCCCGAGTTACATCTGTAGTACACAATTTAATTGTTTTACACAATTTAATTGTTTATCACATTTGAAAATGTATGTAACATTTTCTTTATTTACTCCTACCATACAGTGACGCCCTGCAGTTTTTTTGCATTTGGTTTCGTTTCTTGCGAAAGAAACTAAAGCATTGAAACAAAACTTGCATCTTGGGTAGTTCGTACTTAGTCTACTTTTCGTATGCCACACTGACCTACATTTTATGCTTCCGTGCATGCTATAATTTGAAGTTATGTTTTTTCGTTTAGCTCAGGAAGTACTGTTACCGCAGCAACAAATCCTACACCAAATATAGGACACAATTACACACAGTTGGTCTCCAATATCCCTGTGATAGAAACACTTTGAGGAATACTACATACACATATCATAGCAAAAGTAGGTCACAAACAAAAAATAGGTCACAATCCCCGACTTTGACCTATATACACTTTATATTCCGGTTAACAGTTCTCCATCATGCCATAACATTATAATGATTTCTCTTTTCCATATTTAATGAGTAATGAATAATGCACACATCATACTTATCCAATTTTAGTTAATTACTGTTTTTGCTGACACTTTTCCCCAGGTAAAATGAACATTACTTCTTAAAGTACATCTGCATGCAGTTCTTAATTGACAAGTCTCAGTTGTCTGTTCCATCCCAGATGAAATTGACAAGTCTCAGTTGTCTGTTCCATCCCAGATGTAATTGACAAGTCTCAATAGTCAGTTCCATCCCAGATGTAATTGCCAAGTCTTAGTAGTCAGTTCCATCCCAGATGTAATTGCCAAGTCTCAGTAGTCAGGTCCAACCCAGATGTAATTGACAAGTCTCAGTTGTCAGTTCCATCCCAGATGTAATTGCCAAGTCTCAGTAGTCTGTTCCATCCCAGATGTAATTGACAAGTCTCAGTTGTCAGTTCCATCCCAGATGTAATTGCCAAGTCTCAGTAGTCAGTTCCATCCCAGATGTAATTGCCAAGTCTCAGTAGTCAGTTCCATCCCAGATGTAATTGACAAGTCTCAGTTGTCAGTTCCATCCCAGATGTAATTGCAAGTCAAAGTAGTCAGTTCCATCCCAGATGTTAACATGTCAGTTAAATGCAAATAAAATACAACTCAGCACCATTACCACCAAGCGTAATACAATATTCCTATATATATATATATATATGTATTTACACTATCACAGAGTGGCTAACTGTAGATTGTTTTCACACCTTTTCTGTCAATGTTGGAACAATGATTGATTCTTCTGGTGCCAGAATTGCTTCTCCAAGCAGTCATGGATGACATGTTTGAACAAATCATTTTCTGTGTTTTATGTGGCTGTATCATATGCATTAGCTTTAAAGTTTTAATTTGTCGCTCGGGTGCATGCATGTACCAGTGAACAAAGGACTTAGGATTAAATCCTGACGATCTTAAACAATTGCCTTCATGCCAGATGATATGGAAACTAGATTAAATACTAACCAGGTAATTGCCTTCATGCCAGATGATATGGCATCTAGATTATACTAACCAGGTAATTGTCTTCATGCCCGGAGATGATATGATATCTAGATTATACTAACCAGGTAATTGCCTTCATGCCATCTATGCTGATGCCATGAAATTCAGACAGTATTAAACAACTGTCTTCAAGCCAAATAATATGAAATCCAGATGGTATTAAACAATTGCCTTCAAGCCAGATAATATGAATTCCAGACAGTATTAAACAATTGCCTTCAAGCCATATAATATGAAATCCAGATGGTATTAAACAATTGCCTTCAAGCCAGATAATATGAATTCCAGACAGTATTAAACAATTGCCTTCAAGCCATATAATATGAATTCCAGACAGTATTAAACAATTGCCTTCAAGCCAGATAATATGAATTCCAGACAGTATTAAACAATTGCCTTCAAGCCATATACTATGAAATCCAGATGGTATTAAACAATTGCCTTCAAGACATATAATACGAAATCCAGACAGTAATAAACAATTGCCTTCAAGCCAGATAATACGAAATCCAGATGGTATTAAACAATTGCCTTCAAGCCTGATAATATGAATTCCAGATGGTATTAAACAACTGCCTTTAAGCCATATAATATGAAATCCAGACGGTATTAAACAATTGCCTTCAAGCCATATAATATGAAATCCAGAAGGTATTAAACAATTGCCTTCAAGCCAGATAATACGAAATCCAGACGGTAATAAACAATTTGCCTTCAAGCTAGATAATATGAAATCCAGATGGTATTAAACAACTGCCTTAAAGCCATATAATATGAAATCCAGATGGTATTAAACAATTGCCTTCAAGTCAGATAATACGAAATCCAGATGATTTTAAACAATTGCCTTCCAATGAATTGCCTTCATGCCAGATGATGAGACATCCAGAAAACTTATACTTTCACACCCTGCAGTCAATATCAAAAAGGCCTTTTATGTATAAATATAAAAAAAATAGGTTATCTCATTCCAAGCAGTAAACTCAAAACTTTTACTTTAGCACTTTGCACACTTTGCACACTTTGCACTTAACGTCAAAATAAAACATAAATTTCAAACATTTTGGGTTTTATACAAATATATCCAAAAGAACTTGAAAAAACTCCACTTTCTACGTTAAACTGTTACGTTTGTCCTTTCACAGACACTATCAATAGTGGCAAGACCAGTACCGAATGTCTGTATATAAACTCCCAGTACCACACATACACTATCAATAGTGGCCAGACCAGTACCGAATGTATAAACTCCAAGTACCTCACTCTAAGGGATATATTTATGGAGGACAGTGGGACAGCAAATTATTGATAACTTTATAATCAATATTAGTGTAACAATTACTCCATAATTAGACCACAGCTTGTGCAAATACCACCGGTTATGTAACGGTTACAAGTACATAAAGTCATTTACAATTCTCCCCGGTTAACTAAGTCACCCGCAGGAGTGTAGGGTTATGATGAGAAAACATACAATTTTGTATAGGTGTTTTTTTGTGTTTTTTTTGGAAATAGGGGTAGAGACCCAGGCCCTCAATAGGGAAAACAAGCATGATTTTCAAGATAAAGGGGAAAACATAGTGTAATTTTTCGAGATGTACGGGGAGCAGAAATTGAAGACTTTGGTGCGCACATATGCCTTTTGGAGCTTTTAATGTGAAAAAGGTACATTTCAGATAAACTTCATTTAATAAATGTACCCAAAACATTATTGAGAAAGTAATTAGTAGAAGGGAAAGGGTGGTGCTTTTTACCTTTGATTAGGGGAATTTTCTCAGCCAAAGCTGGGAACTCAATCGGGTTTTAAGGCGCACCAACACAGGAAAGGTTATATGGCATAAAACAAGAATGAATGTGCCAGGCCCATCCTCCATTTACATCAAGATAAAAGATGGAGAATGGGTGTAGAACTGTTTTACCTGCAGAACTGCAGAGTTGCTGCAAATTCTATAGTAGACACTTCATTTACGATAGAGCCATGGAGCCTTGTTTCCACGCTTGCATAAGTGGTTTCCATGTTTGCACACACAGATTAAATTACCATGTAAATTACTTGTTGCTGGGACAGCAGAAAAAACAAG
Source organism: Cyrtodaria siliqua (assembly GCA_037043455.1). NCBI lineage: Eukaryota > Metazoa > Mollusca > Bivalvia > Adapedonta > Hiatellidae > Cyrtodaria > Cyrtodaria siliqua. The sequence goes on along the minus strand of JAWPHD010009052.1, from coordinate 95,967 downwards.
AGCTGTCGGAGAACAGCGCAGCTCAACTATTCTATTTTTCAGAGAACAATAAATTACAGGGGTAAAAGTTTGAAAACTCCAAAATACTGAAAATAGGGTGGTTCTCACTAAAAGTGTTACTTTTGGAGTACATTATATAAGAGAAATATTTTCAAAATACTGAATTCAGTATTAATACTGAAAACTTTTACCCCTGAAATTATATAGCTAGTATATACCATCAGAAAACAAGGCTAAAACAATATGGGGGTGGGGTTGGGGGACGGGGCTTGTGTAGAAACTCGGGCCGATATAAAATTATGTGTGAAATTTTATTATTTTCATCTGTTTTAATCCACAATTGCTGTCATTTTAAAGGTAGGGGCAGGACATAGCTATGTGTAAGAATTGAACAAAACAACACAGAAATATGTAAAAATAAATAAATGAAAAAATTCAGTTTTGAGTGGGGGTGGAGGGGTGGGGAGGGCAACATATATGTGTAAGAAGCTCTGTAAGAATTGACCAAAACAACACAGAAATATGTAAAAATATGGGGGGGAGAGGGGGGGTGGAGAGGAGGCAACATATATGTGTAAGAAGCAAAAAAAATTCGAGTGGGGTCGGGAGTGGGGGAGAGGCAGTGGGGAGAGGGTAAGTGATATAGACCTGTAAACACAGCTTACACGCAAAATTTTATGTGAAATAGACACATTTTAAGGGCTATCAGAATTTGGGTTCCCAGGGGTTATAGGCACCAAAATTAAGCAGCCCTTAAGATAATGCTATAAGGAAGCTCATGGCCAAATATGGCTGTGCTAGGGTAAAAAATGTAAGAGATATAGACTTGTAAACACAGCTTACATGCAAAATTTGATGTGAAATGCGACACATTTTATATCATAATTTGGGTTCCAATGGAGCCCATGGGTAACAGGAACCAAAATTGCTTAGGCAGCTCTTAAGATAATGCTATAAGGAAGCCCATGGCCGAATTTGGTTGTGCTAGGATAAATAATGAAAGAGATATAGATAGACTTGTAAACACAGCTTACACGAACACCTTGATGTGGGACGCCGACGTCAAACTAAAAAGGAAATCGCAAAATAACATCAATTGTTTGCAATACAACTTTCAATATGTCTTCATTTAGATATATCTGACGTACAACTATTTTTGAATAGAAATTCTAAAAAAAAAGAGTTTTTTTTCAATTTTTTGTATGAAGCAGAATTTTTTTTATTGAAAACAAATGAGAATTCAAAGAGAAAAGTATTTTTTATTTAATGCTATAAAGGTGTGTTTCTATGCTCAATATTCAGGGCTGGACAATTTATTTCTGAGTTACTCTTACTACATAATGTTTGAACGGTCAAATTGGTAAAGAATTTATCTGAATTTCTACTTGTCCTGCATCCAGGGATTTTTGCAACATTTTTTGGGAATGGTACCCATTCAATTGGGAAAGTTTACATTGTTTTGTCATAAACTGGGAATTTTTCACTATCAAACAAGAAAAAAATTGTATGTTTAAATACTTTGCAAACACATTACCATGTAAATATTCTCTTGTAGCATTCCATTACTCTCCCGTAGAATAATAAAAAAATAAAAATAATTGGGAATTTTTTCACTCCAGTTGGAAAAAACCCATACTTTTTGCCAAAAGGAATGGTGCCGTGGTACCGTTTTTCGGTACCATTTATATAACGGGAAAAAAAACACTAGCATCAATGAGCGCTTGTCATGGCGAGTGGACGAGTGGAATTTTAGTGCCATGTTATTTACTTTAAGATACTTCTCAGTTTAATAAACTGTGCTTGAAAAGTTAAAATTAAAGAATTATAAGCGCCCTAAACGATAGATGAAATGATTTATCAATTTTGGCCTACAGTCAGGGGAGATAATCCTGATACACTTACGATTTTCTCTGACAGTGGTAGCTGTGGTTTTGTATGCTTTTTGGTAACAAATCAAATGAATGGTGTTTCAACAGCTTAGGTCAAATTAGGTTGGGGCTTTGTATGGGGCTTTGTATGGGGCTTCAGGGCTCAATCTAGGCCAGAAATTTAGGGAGGTCACTTCTCCCTCAAGTGATTTTAGGGAGAAGTGGAGAGAATTTAGGGAGACTTCATGTGACGTGTATACGTAGACAACGGTTGAACAGTCATCACCATGTATATTGCAATGCAGTGAATACAGTGTAAAGCACACTAATTAATTTTACTCTGTAATATGAACTTGAAATATTGATGCAAATTTCTATGATAATGAATTTATTACTGTACCTTTTTAATTTAATTTTTTTAATGGTTATTGACTGTGATCTCAGCAATACCATAGTACTTTTAGGTAATAATCTCTCATTATCATTAGGGCTTCAAATTTAGAAATTTAGGACTCCCTGTGTATTGAATTTGGAAGTGTCAGGGAAACATTTACAGCGTTTTTTTTCACCATTTTGGGAATGGGTCCGTGGCCGGTCAAATTGGGAAAAAACACGCGCTTTTTCTCAAAATTGGGAAAAAACGCGCGTTTTTTCTCAGAATTGGGAAAAATGTTGTTTTTGTATTTTGTGAAATATTACATATTTATTGATGATTTACATAATAAAATATTTTCACAACTGTAATGTTTCAAGTTTTTATTGTACTTCACTGTGTTGTTACAGAATAATTTCCCCGTTTTTGTTGTCCCTGAAAATGTTAACAATGCTGTTAAGTTCATTCTCATTTAGGGTTGCACCAGATTCTCTGCATATTCTCATGACCGAGGAAAGAGTTTCCTGGCCCAGACGATTTTTGTTATTCATCCTTTATTTAGTATTAACCCATCGCTCACTGAGGTGCTTGTTACATAGTAGAATATACTAGCGGTAAAGCGTTCCGATAACATACAAGCGGTAAAGCGTTTCTGCAACGCATAACAACATGGCGGCGTCCTCGGGTGACGAGGCTGTGTTTTGCGTTTCAATTTACACAGAAAAGCAGAAGAAACGTACAATCCTGGTAAAAAACTTTATTAAGAAGATTAATCTAAAACAGAACTGGGAAGATCTATTACATCTGTGTATTGAGAATATCCCAGGAGAAAAATTGACGGAAAAACAACTTCGATTTGGGAATTTTTTAGTTGGAAATTGGGAAAAATTGTCAATTTTTTCAATTGGGAATGGGGCCGTTTATCGGACCCATTTACATAAGGTAAAAAAACGCTGATTTAGAAGTTCGATTTTTTTGCAATACCCCACCCACCAATTTTTATACAGTGATTTATGATTTCGTAACCTTTTCAAAGTGCAGGTGCTCCAGTATGCAGACATTATTGAAAAGTAAATAAACCTGTTAATTGTAAATAAATATAACCGTTTTTAACATTTATTTGCAAAGCGATTCATATTTTTTCTCATAATTATTGTACTTCCTTGTTTTCAGATCACGACAGAGCTTTCCCCTATGCTGAAGATTATTAAATGCTTTCTAAATATGCATGCTTTTTTCTTTGTAACTTCAACAAATAAAATGAAAACTGATCACAATAACATTAATTTAAAGAGAATTATACAATTTTTAATGCGACAGCGAGTAGTTCCAACTTACGGTTAATTTTTAATCTAAAGCCGCTTGGCTTCGAGATTAAGGTCTACTTTCGATTTTATACCATGTTTTAATCACAAACAACATTACTCTGTAAGTCATCAAAAAAAAATGCAATTTCTGAAATAAACAAACAATTATCACCTTTAGGCTAATTAATGCATGTCAGTAATTTTCAATTTTCACAATGATTAACAAATCAATATGTAAACGTTGCACTCATTGGCTATTATTATTGTTTCTTTGTGTGGCTGAGCTGTTTCGAGCGATTCAATTGGCCAATAAGGCACATTGTGGGAGTGGGATTTGTGTTGACAATCGTGTTTATTCCAGTAGTATCAGTTAAGAATAGGATAGCCCGACGCCCGGGGCTAGTCCAATCTGAATCCGGGCTAGTCTCTCTTTCAAAAATGGTTGCCCATCGGGCTAGTCAAAAAAATCTCGGGACTATCAAACTTTGCAAACTAAAATTCAACCAGAAATCATCTTCAATCATGTGTAATTTGAATCCATAATGTCATTTGTTGAACAATAAAGAGTCCTCTCCCTTGATTAAAGTTCATCAATTTGAAAGCGTGCATTTCATTGGTTGATTACACGATTTGAACCAATCGCATTACCGCTTTCATATTAACATTGAGTGGTCATACGAATTTGTCACGCTGGACATGTAGAAGAAGTAAGATCGTTCGAATATTGATTGTTTGAACGGTGATTTCGATTTTATATTCTTATTTTTCAATGAATTGCTGTATTTTCTGTTTTAGCAAGTCTGTAAAAACGCTTTACAATGAACGCTTATTCACAAATACAAGCTGCTAAATAACACGGGAACGCGCACCTGTTTTTGGATGGTTTAATTTGCGGGAGTCCCGGACCCGGTACGGGTTTTTATGTGATTTGTGGCACGATCCTAAAAATGTAAAAGAAAATGGTATTGTTTTTATTTTGCCGAACTCCAGATCGAGAGGTCGTGGGTTCGATCCTCGCTGCGGCCACGTTATTTATCCTTGAGCAAGGTAATTAATCCACATTGCTTAGTACTGGTTCTACCCAGGAAGCCATCGAGAGTAATTAATCTAAGTTGCAATAACTTGTTTCGCAATCGATGTAAAATAAATATGTTTAAACTAATTTTTAATCCCGTCTTTTAGTAGTTACAGATACGTCACATAGCAACAACAAATATGCCCGCTACTGCTAGCGTGTTCGAAATTGTAAAAAATAAGATTGCAAAGGCTCCTATTTGGGAAAATTTCGGGTATATCAAAGAACTATAATAACACAGCTAACAAGCTAACATTGTTACAAAACATTGTAAGTTGTGTTATTATAGTTCATATTATTCAAATAATAAATAAAAAATGTTTCTCCTGTGTAAGCTTTAATAATTTCATTTTTATCAATACTATTGCAATAGTATTGCAATAGTATATCACAATAGTAATAGTATTGCAATTGTACTTTCAGCAATAGCAATACTATTGCAATAGTCAATTGTCCCTTCAATAGTCAGCCCTAACACAACCCCATCAGTTTTGATGACCATCCAAAAAAAATGCTTGGCAGCTAGTGTATCAGGGCCCTCATTTGGTCATTTCTGCCGCCGTTATTCGGTGGCAGTCCCCCACCTGAAAAGTATCGTTTTTTCCCCCAAAAATTGATATTTCCCCCCCTCAGAAATTCGTAAAAAAAAAATCAAAAAAAAAAAAAAAAAAATCCGATTTCAAGACGATATGCTCACGATGTCGTGTTTACCGGTTTGAAAAAGACGTTTTGATTATTATTAGACTGGTTTTAGACTGTTTATCGTGCGCAGGACGTTTTAACTATTATCGGGCACTGACTCAACCAGATGCCCAACTGGACAGGGCAATAGGTTTTTTTTGGGGATAAAAAGAAGAGAAGGGTTGACTTTTAATGTGGATCTCCGATGAAAACATGCCATTGATGGTTATTAAGTCAGGGTTGTCAATAAGTTCAGAGACAAGGGATTCATTTTGAATTCCAAGCGATTTGACAAGGGGTTAAGGAAGTCACTGTCACATATTGAAAATACAAGTTAAGACAAAACTAACCGATGAAAACACCATTTTAATCAATGATTTTGATCGGCAATCGGCTTCTAATGACAACCCTGTTAAGTGGAGTTTTTTTATCAGAAAAAGAACCAGATGGTTGACGAATGTATGTTAATAAAGTGAAACGTGTTAATCAAACAGAGTTTTTTATTTGTTGTAAAAATTCCCCCCAGTTACAAAAATTCCCCCTTCTGAGGGCTGCGGGCCCCTTCCCCCAAAGTAGCGTGAGGGCCCTGTGTATGGAACTTTTAATGTCACAGTGTGTACAATTAACCAGTTGACAGAAAAAAAAGAAGCTATTGTATTCATTTAAATGTGCGACAAGCAAAGAAACAAGACAACAACGTTATTAAAAATATTCACTTGGCCCCCAATTTCTGCAACCATGGTAACGTTCCTACGGCTTTGTATTTTAACTAAAGGGAATTAGATGAAAGCAAGAGGCATGAATAGGGGTTCCCTTAGAACTGTTTAAGAAGTAGTAGCAGTAACTTTATTTATCAAAAGCGAAAGTTTAGAACTTGAGAAAAAGGTTCCGTGAAATGGAGAAAACCCATAACATGCGCATATCGCTAAGTTATGCAACTTATTTGTATAGTATGCACTTCCATATCATTTAATTACAGACTATATCAATGAAATACACCAAATACCTCATAAAAGCGCATTGATAAACGAGTGCTTCGAGTAAACGAAATGTATTTTCGTTACGAAAAAATCTTCGGCAAAATTATCTTCGGCAAAATTATCAAACAAAAACATAACGTCACGTGGGTCTGTCAATCATTATTTTGACACATTAAATTTGCAAATTAAGAGTTTTCTGATTTGATTGGTGGAAGGTCCAATTGACGTTCAGAGATTATTTGGAAACGATTTCTGAAAGTAGCTATGTTTATGGTTGAAAGGTAACGGACATAAATGCCGCGATTTCATTGGGCGATGGACACGCGTCTGACGGTCGTGTCAGGATAAATTGTGATACGGTGTTGTTTACAAACGGTGTGAAATGCGCGTGTGGGTTAATTAGTTGTTTATTGAAATAATGCCACAAATTAAGCTCCCTGGGGCGATAGTGTTGATTGTACCGAAAGTTGTTTGATCTTATTAACAATTGCTAGCAGCGAAAAACAGCGGCCAGTTTTATTCAGTTATCAAAATGAAATTCTGATATGGCTAGTTTGCCACTTGATTTGTTCTGGAATGGAAATGTCTGTCGGGTAAGTGTCGGGCAACCAGATTTGCGAAGGTCACTTGCCCGCACCCAAAATCCACATGCCCGGGGCGTAGGGCAACCGTATTTCCGGAACCCTGAATGCATTAAATTGACTGCAAAATTGTACATTGATACTGAAGGTAAATCTCGACGATGGCCTGCGATTTCACACCGGGTAAAGCGGTGTGCGAATCAAAACGGATCACGGTGAATCGCGGTGATTGTGTCGCAGTGGTCAAAAGTTATTGTCCCTGCGTTGAGTGGACTGTCCGCTGATCGCGGGGACAAAATCAGTGTGTCCGTGGTGAGATAAAAAACCCGCGTGTAGTGTGATTAGTCGTAATCCGCATGGCAGCAACTGTATGTCTCTTTTTTTCTTCGAAAAGGCGAGACAAAAATTACATTATACGGCAAAAAAACAGGGTCGGGCGGGTTATTGGAAACAGAATTTATATTTTTGGCCTAAACACATTTTATTCTGACGATAAACTTCCTGCACGCCATTCTTTTCTCTAGCTATCCCACTCCACTTCCCCACACCACCATGCATCAATTTTCTATGTCCAACATTTTTCAGGTTTTTTTTAATCCGTTAAGTGAAGCTCCTAGGGTGTAACTTTTAGTTATTTGCGGCCTTAAGTATAAACAGTGCATTATCATAGTAACAGCGTTCCACTCAAAAATGAGGCCTCTTGTAAACAAGGACAATATCACCGCAACTGAACGTAGTTCTTATTGTTGATTAGCAACATTTTTAAGCAACGATCTCTTTTGATTTTTGTATTTTAATGACAATATAATGTGCTTTCAAACTGGACTTCTTAGTCAAGAAATGGGTAAAAAAATCAAACTAACGTTATGGGAGGAGGAACGCGGCCCAAATTCCGGCAATCAAGAGCCATGACTGGCTTCTCACCTCTCACCCCTGGGGGTTCGAATTCTACTGGGAGTTCGACTTGTCTAATGAGAAAGTGTTGATTCTTACCAATGGTGGGAGATACACAGTACTGCTTCTACCGAGGGAAAATGGGGTGGTCTGCCTTTACCACAAAAAATCTACAGTCATATATGACCTAACATGTACTAAAGAAGACGTAACACACTATTCAAACAATTGAATTGGATTTTAAGGCGCACCAACACATGAAGAGGTTATATGGCACCTAACAGGCATGAACATGCCAGGCTCATCTTCCATGTACATCGAGATAAAATATGGAAAATGGGCCTAGAATTACCTTCTCACCCTGAACTGCAGATTTGCTGCAAATTCTATCGTAGAAACTCCATTTACGCTGGAGCCACGTTTATTGTTTTTCTGCCACTGCTCTTTTGATGCGAGCGAGATAGCACCTGAAACAATGCAGGGATCATGAAGAAGACCTTTAATGAATATGAACAAAAAATGACAAAATTAACATGAATTTGGGGGTGATGCTACCCCTCTGCCTACCCCTCCAAAGGGATCTGCAGTGGCCCTATTCAGCATAAATACCGCAATACTTTTTGTGTAAAGCGATTTGACTAAAAGACATGTGGTATATGACTGGTGTTTTTTTTAAACCCAGTGATCTTGTTTTTAAGAGTAGCGGTCACTTTAAGGTACCGATTACTGCACGACCTGCAACCAGAACAACGGGAAAACCTTGCAGTCTCTAAGAAAGGAAAACCTTACAGTCTCTAGAGATATGACACTTCTTAAAGGCATTAGACATCAAGAATGTTAAATTAAAATTAAAACCTCTCATTAACAACTTGATTGGGGAAGGATAATGAGGAATCTGGAAAATCTTATACCTTTGGTTCTTTAAGTTTAATGTGAGGAACGTCTCTCATACATTGGGCTGCTATGTTAACATCTTCTTACCTGACAGACTATAGGTTAAGGAAATTGCCTAATGACACACCATAGTAACTTAATGGTGCCAAAGAAGCTTAACCCATGATCCAGATTCAGTTGATTGTGCTATCCATTCTGCCACCATGGCCCCCGTATATGTATAGAGAAAGGGAATGTTTTAATTGTCATACTGCGTATTCCAAGGCAGTTGTACCGTTCTGTAATTTTGCTCTCATAAAAAAGTTGGATCAAGTATAGCATAGTGGAAGTCTTAAAACAATGTGCAGTAATCAATAAAGTTGCATATAGAGTTCAGTCATGACTAATACTTCATAAGTTGCATTACTGTATTTCTACAATACAATATTGGTTTCCTCAATACAATATTGGTTAACAAAAAATCAATAAATAACAAGCAAACAGATAAAACATATCATTCTCTCAGATCACTACCAAAAAATAAACTGCATCTTTAAGGAAGGCAAAATAAAACAAAAATAACAGTTGAAACAAAAAATATAGATGCTTGGAGAATCAAGAAAGATAATATATGATTCAAAGATGGCGTTATAAACAGACCGATTACCTCATCCTCGGTATAATCAGATGATGGGTGGGGTAATAAATAAAGAAAGACAATCGCAAATAAAAAACATTAAGCATGACCTTACATTTACCTGGGGCTGAGTGGACTGAAGTTGTCTATGCAGGGCTTCTTTTTCTTTCTCTAATTCCGCAACTTTTCCTTGAGTCTGCAGCTGAAGATCTTGAGACTCGCGTAAAGCTTCCATCAATTTATCTCTTTCATCGAGCATGTTAACCATGAGTTGCTCGAAGTTGGCGTCATCGCCAGATTCCTGGGACTCTCGGTCGGTGGACCCATCTTCAGAAATCGTCGGCATCACGTCGCACATCATCGTGAACGGCTATTTTGTGAAACTGACCTCGTCTTTTTCAGAAGATTGTCAAAAATAAGGATGCTGAAGCAGACCAATTCATCGAGGTAGAAAATTCATCGCATGTTTTTAACGGTTTCTTCAATAAAAATGACATAAATATCCAATCTAAATTGCAGTTAACTGATCTGACTTTCTTCTCCGCTTCATTACTTTTTGTCAAAGTTTATAGATTTCCAAGAATCAGTCACAACTCACGCTTGACGTCCCGGTACTTAGTCTGCATCTTGGCAGCCATTTTATTGCAAAGTGTGTCATACCCACAATGCATCTTTAAAACATAACTCAATAAGTTAACTATTTTCTCTAGCAACTAGGTTACCTCCCTTGCTTAGAGAAAAATAAGTTTGACCATGCTGCATCAGAAATGGTTTAAACATTTTCATTGGTTTACCTTTTTTGTGTGAGTCGAACGTTGAAAATTGAAAACAAAAAATATGGTATACAGTACTTGTTTTAAATATGATTATCGTTGCAAGATTAAGTATCTGAAGCTTTTGAAAGTTGTCTATTATTTATACATGTATATTTGCTCCCTATATATATATATAGGGGTTTTGCGTGAAAACGTGATCGGGGTGTTTTTAAAAACGTGACACGTGAAACAAACAATATTTTCGCGTGATTGCGTGAACATTATATCAGCGTGATCCGTGATTTTGGTCTTGGTAAAACGTGATCGCGTGATATGGTGACGTGAAACGTGAATTTTCAGTCCTTTTCAGTCTTTTTAGTGTCTCTCCTCCTCCCCCAAGCCTCCCCCGAGAGCTGAACTTTCGTACTTGCGCGAACATCTGGCACGGAGAATCCCCGGGGACACTACAATCAGCCGAGTCGTGTATCAGATACAGTATAGGCAGTATAGACTGGTGGTATGCCGACAGTTTCACTGACATAGCTCACTACATTACAAGTAGCACTGGTCGGCCTGGAACTAGTCTAATACAGTTTGCTGACAAAAGTGGTCTCCTAAATTTAACGTGAAATGTGAAAGTTCTGCTATTTTCTGATCCTTGTTTTTTTGTTTTTATTTTACGTGATCACGTGAATCCCCCCCCCCCCCCCCCCCCCCCCCCCCCCCGACAAATTTTCAATCAAACAATGCTTAACTACCAAGTCTCGTGATCCAGTGCTCCAGAAAGGGTCTTGTAAGATGTATACTATTCTTTACCGCATCTATATATTAACATAGACCTGTTAGGGTATGACTAGATACCGAAAAGAACGTTCTTTTCGCGAAAAGATCAGAAATATCCGAAAAGAGAGTATCAAATCTTTATTATCTGTATTAGTTATGCTATATACTATTCGGTGTAAGTGCTCTTTTGTAGCTTTACTCCATGATATTTATACATGCTCTTCTCAATGTAATGTAACCGCCTCATTGTAATAGGCGATGAGCATTGTAGAGAGATTTAGTTTTTGTTTATGCTCGCCCTAAACAAAAACTATATCTTTTATAAATATGAACATTGTATGATGTTTATGCTGAATAAAATAATGGAATTGAATTATTGATCTAAATTGTGTTTGTTTTTTATATCACTCACGTTTAGCACGCGCCACCCGTTGACATCACAGCACGTGTCATAATATTGTCGTATATGTATATGCTTTGTATATTACATCTTGCTTATCAAAATGATCTATTTATTTAAGAATTTATTTAAGAAAATTAAAATTATAATGTTATTCGAAAACAAAAATTATTACAATAATAAATACTATTCTACATTTTATAGCGCCATTTTATAGCGTCTTTTCGGAACATTGAATTTTTTTTTCGCTAATGCAGAATCCACTAAAATATATTAACATGGAGTATAACGTTCATATTAAAAAACAATCCACTTTTTAGCTCGACTTTTCGAAGAATAAGAGAGCTTATGTAATCACCCCGGTGTCGGCGTCGGCGTTGGTGTCGGCGTCGGCGTCCCACATGAAGGTTTGCGTGTAAGTTGTGTTTACAAGTCTATATCTCTTACATTTCTTATCCTACCACAACCAAATTTGTTCATGGGCTTCCTTATAGCATTATCTTAAGGGCTGCTTAAGCAATTTTGGTTCCTGTAACAAATGGGCTCCCATGGAACCCAAATTATGATAGCCCATAAAATGTGCCCCATTTCACATCAAATTTTGCGTGAAAGCTGTGTTTACAATATCTCTTACAATTCTTATCCTAGCACAACCAAATTTGGCCATTAGCTTCCTTATAGCATTATCGTAAGGGCTGCTTAAGTATTTTTTTTCTTCTGCAAATTCTGGGCTCCCATGGAACCCAAATTGTGATGGCCCATAAAATGTGCAATAAAGGCTATTGGGTTTCCATGTAAGCATGTATATATCTATAATTGAGGGTACCGACCCCCTTTTCGTACGCCGGATTCCGACCCATATTAGCCGGTATTCCGTACGCCGGGTTGTGGTACGCCGTACGCCGACATCGCAGTTTTTCATACGCGTACGCCGTATTTTTCTCCAAGAATATTTTTTTCCATCCAAAAAATTAAAAAAAATGCTAATTTATGTCTCAGATTGATGGAAATGCCATTTCAGAGCACCTAGGTTTCAAAATTTTCCCGGGGGGCACGCCCCCGGACCCCCCTAGAGAGCTCGGGCCCTGCGGGCCCTCGCATGGTTCAAATAGTATTCCAGATGCCAACCCTCTGTTAGGGAGTATTCCAGATGCCATGCCCAAAAAAAGCCAATACTCCAGATGCCAGGGGGCGGGGGGTTGGTACCCTCATAATTTTTGTTTGGGATTTGTTATAGCATTATGCATCTTATTACTTCGCCCATATTGGGGCATGGGCTCCCTCCTCCTCCTACCCCCCCCCCCCCCTCTACCCCGCCCCCACTCCCCTCCACACTTTTTTTTTTTTTTTTTTACATATTTCTGTGTTGTTTTAGTCAATTCTTACACATATATGTTGCAACCCTCCGCCCCCACCACGACACCCCCGCCTCTCACCCCCCCACCCCCCACCCCGCCCAAGAATTAACACTTTTTTTTCTCTTCATATTTCTGTGTTGTTTTAGTCAATTCTTACACATTTATGTTTCAACCCTCCCTGCCCCCACCCCCACCCCCGCCTCTCACCCCATCACCCCCACCCCCCACCCCGCCCCAGACTTGAAACTTTTTTCTTTTTTTTTTACATATTTCTGTGTTGCTTTTGTCAGTTCTTACACATATATGTTGCAACCCTCCCCGCCGCCCTCCCACCCGCCCACGCCTCTTACCCCATCACCCCACCCACCACGCCCCACACTTGATTTTATTTTTTTACATATTTCTTCGTTGTTTTAGTCAATTCTTACACACATATGTTACCCCCCCCCCCCCATACCCCCAACGCACTCTCACCCCATCACCCCCACCACCACCCCGCCCCGTCAATTTTTACACATATATGTTGCCCCATCCCAACCCACTCCTGCCTCTCACCCTCACCCCCGCTCCACACAACCCACCCCCCACCTCCACTTGAAACTATTATATTTTCGGGTTTACATATTTCTGTGTTGCTTTTGTCAATTCTTACACATATATGTTGCAACCCCCCTCCCTCCCCCACCCCTCTCACCCCATCACCCCGCACCCCGCCCCACACTTGGATTTTTTCTTCATATTTGTTTGTTGTTTTAGTCAATTCTTACACACATATGATGCGCCCCCCCCCACACCCACTCCCGCCTCTCCCCCCCCACTCCCCCCCCCCAACCCCCACTTGAAAATCTACTTGGATTTTTTTTCCATATTTCTTTGTTGTTTTAGTCAATTCTTACACATATGTGTTGCCCCCTCCCCCCGCCCCCAACCCACTCCCGCTCTCTCCCACAACCCACCCCCACTTGAAACTTTTTTTTTTTACATATTTCTGTGTTGCTTTTGTCAATTCTTACAGATATATGTTGCCCCCTCACCGCCCACGCCCCAACCCCACCTACCCCCGCCCCACCTACCCCCGCCTCTCACCCCCCCCCACCACACTAGATTATTATTATTATTTTTTTTTTTTACATATGTCTTTGTTGTTTTAGTCAATTCTTACACATATATGTTGCACCCTCCCCCCACCCCCAACTCACTCCCGCCTCTCCCCCGCTCTCCCCTAACCCAACCCCCACTTGAAACTATTTTTTTTACATATTTCTGTGTTGTTTTTGTCAATTCTTACACATTTATGTTGCAACCCTCCCTGCCCCCCCCCCCCCCCCCGCCTCTCACCCCATCACCCCCCCCACCCCCCACCCCGCCCCAGACTTGAAATTGTTTTCTTTTCTTTTTTTACATATTTCTGTGTTGCTTTTAGTCAATTCTTACACATATATGTTGCACTATCCCCCCGCCCCCAACTCACTCCCGCCTCTCCCCCGCCCTCCCCCCACCACCCAACCCCCACTTGAAACTATTTTTTTACATATTTGTGTGTTGTTTTTGTCAATTCTTACACATATATGTTGCCAACTCCCCGCCCCCCACCCCGCCCCCCACCCATTCCCCACCACCACCCCGCCCCACTTGATTTTTTTTTTTACATATTTCTTTGTTGTTTTAGTCAATTCTTACACATGTTGCCCAGAGATTAGGAAATGACGTTTTTTTTGGTACCTAAAGCAATTTTTAATGAAAATCGCTGAAAACGTGAATATTTTAAAAATGTAATTCTCATTGCAATTTAAGGGGGTTGTTGTCTATTATATACATGTATATGAAGAAAAAATGGAGTGAACAAAATGTACACATCTTGACATTTTGGGGAAAATAATAAGGTGTTTTATTACTATTAGTATTATTAGTATTATTATTATTACTTCATTTTGATCTGATGAATGTTGATACAGTTTAAAGTAGCTATCCCGCCAACAACAGTCACATTTTACAACATATGTACGCCTAATACTTTGAGAATCATCTTATAAAATAGGCACAGACGTGCATCTGACCTCTGTTGTTCTAGAGATCGCCAACTCATTCTCACCAGCATCTCAGTGACGCCCGAGTACCTGGAAAAGACACTTTGGGTCTATCGGACAGTTCGACGCTGGACCAGTTCCAGTATATCTGTATTTTATTGTACGTTCGAATCCCAGACAGGGCTGACATGCTCAGACTTTATAAGCACGTTCCTTTACCTTAGATGCTCTTGTTTATATTTCTTTATGAGAAGCCTAAGGTACAGTTAGCGTTTGCTAATATGCGATTGACATAGTTATTCCAAGACGTCTGAAAAGTCACTGAGATGCTGGAGAGGATGGGTTGACGAGCCCTAGAACAACGGAGGTCAGTCCTTGATGAGAGGAAGGTGCTGTTAATTTTGACGGAGATCGAACATGGTAATGCTGAGATAGAACAAACACGTTATTCTCCACTCCCCCCACGACTCCGAAACTTAAACAAAAAGGTTAACAAAACGCATATTTTGGAGAAAGTAGGTCACAGTGACCTAGTTTTCAGGGTAAGGTCAGTGCTTGATGAGAGGAAGGTGCTATTAATGAGAGGAAGGTGCTATTAAAGTTTGATGAAGATCGGACATGGTAATGCTGAGATATATAGACAACACAAAATGTTAACGCCCGCCGCCCGCCCGGTTTACGCCAATCTATAAGCCGACTTTTATTAGAATAAAAAAAGCGGCTAAAAAGAAATAGGCTACACCTGTGATAGGTTTTGACATGAATTAAAAGTGGATGCGCACAACTCTTTATGAAATGTGTGTTTAAAGTCAGGCAATATTTCGTGAAAATTCTGCACTTGAGATAAATTTCATAGTTTCCTATCTATTTGTTATTAGATATGTGTTTTTATCTAAAGGGGTTGATGCACTATTTTCAAACACTACTTATTTTAAAGGGCTCTGAAAAACTTTAAAAAAGCTGAAATAAAGGTAATATGACGTATTGCAAAGAAATAAGAAATATATATATAAACGCATAGAGAGCCACTAAATAAGTGTACAATAACTTGGCAGAAGCCAGAGCAATAACAAAGCAAGAGTAAGTCTTAAATATCAGTATTTTCGGTACAAAACTAAGCCATGACCTTGACCTTAACGGTGAAGGTCAAATTCCAGATATTTATTGACATCCCCTCATCCTCATTAAGCTTCATACAAAGCCTTACCTTCATATATCAAACAGTCACTTCCAAGCTTTTCAGTTTAAACCTAAATCTTGAACTTGAAGGTAAAGGTCAAATTTCATATATTTATTGACATCTTCTCAAACCCAACACGCTTAATACTAAGTTTCAGCGTCTTACCTCGAACGGTCTGGAAAAAGTTCATTCCACAAGTCATTTTCAGGCCAAACACTTAGTCATGACAATAACCTTGATAGTAAAGGTCAAATGTCACAGAGATTTAGTGACACCATTTCATCCTCAACTCGCTTCCTACAAAGTTGCATCTTCTTACCTCGAACGGTCAGGAAGAAATTCCGCTCACAAGCCATTTTCAGGCCAAAAATAAGTTCTGACCTTGACTTTGATGATGAAGGTAACATTTTAGACCTTTACTGACATCCTCTCATCATCAATAAACTTCTCACAAATCTTCAGCTTCTTATCTCGAACGTTCTGGAAGTATGCAAATGTATCACTGTAAGAGTAAATGTATCACACTAAATGTAAATTTATCACTGTAAATGTAAATTTGTCACATTTATCACCCACTAAATGTAATTTATCACACTAAATATAAAAGTATTACTCCATACTAAATGTAAATTTATCACATTTATCACTTAATACTAAATGTAAATTTATCTCACTAAATGTAAACGTATCCCATTTATCACACTAAATATAAATTTGTCACTCTAAATGTAAGTGCATGAAAGCGTTATTTAAACATAAAGTGCACATAATTGCTCCCGTTATATTATGACGCTATTGCACAAAGAACTAAACTCGTGTGTGTGTGAGGGGGCTTATGGTGTGTGTGTGTGTGTGTGCGGGGATGTGTGTGTGTGGGGGGGGGGGGGGCGAGTGCGGAAGACACTCTTCCATTGTGATATAGAAATCAGTAGCAAGCCCAATATAGGTGGCTTTGAAGTAGAATACCGCTTAAGCCGGTGCTAGGAGGCGTGAGAGGTGTTGCTTCTTTCATTACTTCTCATGAATAGGCTCAATAAAACCGAGTCTGCTGCTTTATTCTCTTAATTTTGTTTGTTGCTCCCAAAGGATCACCTTTATCAGTATTTATTTGAAATACTGTTAACTTTCCGGTAAAAAAGAACAGAATACATAAATTTTATTCACAAAGAAAAGATTTGCGCATTCGATGAAATTAGTCTGTAAATGAACAGTAAATGCATTGTCCATAACAACATATTGAGGAAGTAAAGTATTTTGTATAATTTACGCATTAGATCAATTTCACTAGATACATGTTTCAAAGATAAGTCATCCTCTTCACATGTTTCCTGTTTGCAAGTCAGTCAGGATTTGCTCACTTATTCGTGTATACATGCAGATTCGCGTATGAAGATTCTCATGTATTATAAAATTTAAACAATATGTATTGTACAATCTACAAGGCTTGTTTTTACATAGTGACAATATTACGTATCCAGGTGGAAGCTATAATGATTGTACACGTCTGTTTCCTAATGATGTGATTACATGACAGTTGAAAGAATAGGTATGTGGTATTTTTAGTGTTTAACGACATTCTATTTAAAGAGACACACGGCAATCTTTATTTTTTAAAAACTCACGGCGTTGTTTCAATCATTAATATTAATTATAAGAATAGTATTAAGCAATTTGTTTTTGCATATTATTAATTTTTGATATTATTGCACCAATAATATTTTAAAACTGATAGTATAATATGACAAAATAGTAAATATTTAAAACTTTATTTATTTAAATGTAACCAGGGTAAAGGAAAAAAATGATACTGGATATATAAATCGAGACAACCATTGCAAACATTTCAAGATTGCCGTGTGTCCCTTTAAAGCATTATGAAACTCTCTCCACACACACATACACATTAGAATCTGTTGTCTTGTAATAACAAACAGATTGGACACTGTACAATTTACCTGCATTTCACGTGGGACAGTGCGAACATTTCACAAAATGTTGTCCAACTTTAAACACTTGTACCTTGAAGAGTTTTATAGATACACGTTTCATTTATGCCAAAACCCAGCACAAAAACGGAGTTCAACGGAAACTTTTAATATGTCAAACCTTGATTTTTTAAGAGAAAAGCCAAACATTATGAGAATTTTTATCTTTAAACAGCTTTTTTATGCAACTTCTTATGTTGAAAATAAACAAGAATGATTATAATCCCATTTTGATATCTTTTGAATGAATTCTCATTAAAATCAATGAAAACACGAGAGAGGAGATAGAAGGGTAAGTTAAGGTACAAAGTGATATTTTGGCTACTTCATTGGTTGAGATAGGACGTTTCCTATCTGTTTATTAATACAAACCTAGCCGTGATCAGCATGGTTTGCATGTGCAAAAAAACAAAACAATAAAGTACATTTGGAAAAATTACTGGGCCGGCGATATACTGTGTGATGTAAATTGGAATAATGCTTGAGTGGACGGTAAAAAGGAATAAATTATTGTGGTTGACCTTATAAATCCTACAGTTTTCTTACACATATATAGACCTTGTGTTTTACGAGCTGTAATCATACATGACGTTATTATATATGGTTTAACAAATGTTGACTTTAGGGTAAGAGTGAGGTTAACAAATGTTGACAATAGGGTAAGGGTGAGGTTTGGTGCATCCTGGAACCTGGTATAAACCCCAGCGGCCTTTTTTACCATTCTTCGTTCCAGTGCGGTAGACCTATCAACCCTTTCGTCTTTGTGATGTCATATCTTGCCTTTTATTCATCTGTATAATTGTTATTTGTTTCTATGAGTGCCTTTGGTTGATTACGGTCCTTAAATTCTACATTTCCTGTTCGACTTTTATATCTACTATTTATACTGCGTTGTTATATATTTATATTGGGGCCTCAATTTGAAACATGTGAGCCACTGTTCTTCAATTTCAATTTTGCTTCTATTTCTTCCTTGTAATTGCTGATTGTTTTGATTCGTATTTTTGGTGGATAGCGTTCTGTACAGGCTAAATTTCAATTTTGTATCTACTTAAAGTATTGAATTGAATTGAATTGACACACATAAATGTGCAGTACTTATGGCTGTAATGGTAATTTGGTTCAAATGGGGGTACGTCGTCAAGTATTTGGTATATTAATTGTTTATGCAACATAATTAACGATTGATAAACCTTTAACTCAGGTCAGATAGTCGGAAACTGCATAGAAAACTGGACATTTCCTTATTTTACTTGCAATGCACTACATGTGCATAAATGTCGAACAGGAAATGTAGCATTCACAGAATACAGTCAATCAAAACACGTATATAAAACAAGGAACTATAAGCAAACTATGCGACAACACCAACATAAAAGGGTCGGAAAAAGGGTACCAGATAAAGGGATTATTTTAAATGCAATTTGCAAAGTTTATTATCGCCCAATACTGGTTTTATTCAGTTGTTATTTTACCTATTCTTTGTGCGAAGTTTGGTGCACCTTTCAACCTGGTTTAAACTCCAGCGGCCGTTTTGCCTCCGACCAATCCAAGGCGGTATCCCTATCGTCAATCCTTTGTCTGACCAATCCAAGGCGGTACCCCTTTTGTCCATCCTTTGTCTGACCAATTCAAGGCGCTACCCCTGTTGTCCATCTTTTGTCTGCTCAATCCAAGGCGGTACCCGTATTGTCAACCCTTTTATGTGTGTGGTGTCACATACTGGGTGTTATTATTGTTGTTTTTTAAGCGTGTTTTTGGTTGGCTGTGTTCCGTAATTATTGTTGTTTTGTAAGCGTGTTTTTGGTTGGCTGTGTTCTGTAATTATTGTTGTTTTGTAAGCACGTTTTTGGTTGGCTGTGTTCTGTAATTGTTGTTGTTTTGTAAGCGTGTCTTTGGTTGGCTGTGTTCTGTAATTGTTGTTGTTTTGTAAGCATGCTTTTGGTTGGCTGTGTTCTGTAATTGTTGTTGTTTTGTAAGCGTGTTTTTGATTGGATGTGTTCTGTAATTATTGTTGTTTTGTAAGCGTGTTTTTGGTTGGCTGTGTTCTGTAATTGTTATTGTTTTGTAAGCGTGTTTTTGGTTGGCAGTGTTCTGTAATTATTGTTGTTTTGTAAGCGTGTTTTTGGTTGGGTGTGATCTGTAATTGATGTTGTTTTGTAAGCGTGTTTTTGGGTGGTTGTGTTCTGTAATTGTTGTTGTTTTTTAAGCGTGTTTTTGGTTTTTGGTTGGCAGTGTTCTGTAATAATTGTTGTTTTGTAAGCGTGTTTTTTAGTTGACGGTGTTCTGTAATTGTTGTTTTGTAAGCGTGTTTTGGTTGGCTGTGTTCTGTAATAGTTGTTGTTTTGTAAGCGTGTTTTGGTTGGCTGTGTTCTGTAATTGTTGTTGTTTTGTAAGCGTGTTTTGGTTGGCTGTGTTCTGTAATTGTTGTTGTTTTGCAAGCTAGTTTTGGTTGGCTGTGTTCTGTAATTGTTGTTGTTTTGTAAGCGTGTTTTGGTTGGCTGTGTTCTGTAATTGTTGTTGTTTTGTAAGCGTGTTTTGGTTGGCTGTGTTCTGTAATTGTTGTTTGTTTTGTAAGCGTGTTTTTGTTGGCTGTGTTCTGTAATTGTTGTTGTTTTGTAAGCGTGTTTTGGTTGGCTGTGTTCTGTAAATGTTGTTGTTTTGTAAGCGTGTTTTTGGTTGGCTGTGTTCTGTAATTGTTGTTGTTTTGTAAGCGTGTTGTGGTTGGCTGTGTTCTGTAACTGTTGTTGTTTTGTAAGCGTGTTTTTGATTGGCTGTGTTCTGTAGTTGTTGTTGTTTTGTAAGCGTGTTTTTGGTTGGCTGTGTTCTGTAATTGTTGTTGTTTTGTAAGTGTGTTTTTGGTTGGCTGTGTTCTGTAATTGTTTTTGTTTTGTAAGCGTGTTTTGGGTTGCTGTGTTCTGTAATTATTGTTGTTTTGTAAGCGTGTTTTTGGTTGGCTGTGTTCTGTAATTGTTGTTGTTTTGTAAGCGTGTTTTTGGTTGGCTGTGTTCTGTAATTGTTGTTGTTTTGTAAGCGTGCTTTTGGTTGGCTGTGTTCTGTAATTGTTGTTGTTTTGTAAGCGTGTTTTTGATTGGATGTGTTCTGTAATTATTGTTGTTTTGTAAGCGTGTTTTTGGTTGGCTGTGTTCTGTAATTGTTATTGTTTTGTAAGCGTTTTTTTGGTTGGCAGTGTTCTGTAATTATTGTTGTTTTGTAAGCGTGTTTTTGGTTGGGTGTGTTCTGTAATTGTTGTTGTTTTGTAAGCGTGTTTTTGGGTGGCTGTGTTCTGTAATTGTTGTTGTTTTTTAAGCGTATTTTTGGTTTTTGGTTGGCAGTGTTCTGTAATTATTGTTGTTTTGTAAGCGTGTTTTTTAGTTGGCAGTGTTCTGTAATTGTTGTTGTTTTGTAAGCGTGTTTTGGTTGGCTGTGTTCTGTTATTGTTGTTGTTTTGTAAGCTAGTTTTGGTTGGCTGTGTTCTGTAATTGTTGTTGTTTTGTAAGCGTGTTTTGGTTGGCTGTGTTCTGTAATTGTTGTTGTTTTGTAAGCGTGTTTTGGTTGGCTGTGTTTTGTAATTGTTGTTGTTTTGTAAGCGTGTTTTTGTTGGCTGTGTTCTGTAATTGTTGTTGTTTTGTAAGCGTGTTTTTGGTTGGCTGTGTTCTGTAATTGTTGTTGTTTTGTAAGCCTGTTTTGGTTGGCTGTGTTCTGTAATTGTTGTTGTTTGTCAGCGTGTTTTGGTTGGCTGTGTTCCTAAGTGTTGTTGTTTTGCAAGCGTGGTTTTGGTTGGCTGTGTTCTGTAATTGTTGTTGTTTTGTAAGCGTATTTTTGGTTGGATGTGTTCTGTGAATACATTTCCTGTTTGAATTAATACCTTATTTTGTCATTAGATTTTAATTTTACGAACAATAATACTTTTTTTCTTCAGACAACGGTGAATTTTTAACACATAAACATGGGGACGTTAACAGATCGCCTCAATAATCCAGATTATAAAAGTTGGTTGAAGTCGGGACTTATTTTAAAGCATCTGAAATCTGGACTTGAAGAATATCTAGAACATGAATCACAGTCCATGCATCGACGTGTTCTTAGTTCAATGCAACAAGGACTTCCAACAGGAACGCCACCCACGTGTACGGAATGCAACAATACCTTGGCAAAATGTAGACACTGGCGCTGTAGAACTCATAATATATGTACAGATCTAAGAGACAAACTAGACAGTGAACATGTTCGGGGAAAGGGAAATTTGGTACTAGGCAACTCAGACGTGAGTTTATGGACGAATCCAGCGAAATCATGGGAGATTGCGAAATGTTTTATGTCCAATGGATATAAAAACAAATATTCAGCCCGGGAAACGGACTGCACAGGACTTCTCGGAATAATTATTAACTGTAAGACAATCCGGGATAAATTTTCACCAGCTCTCATTCAGCCAGCTAACGTATTCGAAAAGGTAATATATAAACTACTGATGTTTTACACAGCTGATATCATGTAATAATGGTATTAATGGTTATAGTCTATAACTTAAAGCTACATAGGGTTAATGGAGTAACATATCACAAGTGATTTTTATATTTGATAACTTGGCTGAACATTTTCTCTCATCACAAGGTATGGTAAAATAAGTATTCACAATAATGAATATTTCATTTATTTATGAGGAAACTAGTTAACTCTCCTGATCAAAACAATTGAAAACATAGTATTTGCAAATGCTTTTCATGGGAAGTTGAACAAAAGCGCACCACCACTTATCTTGAAACTAGCATAACGAAAATTGCATCTATACTAATTAAAATATATTTTTCTCGAATAGGTGCGAGAAATCAGAAACAAAGTAATGCACTCTCCCGATCTCACATCGTCTACACATGACGTCAATGACCTCGTTCAGAAATCGTTGGAAATTCTTGAAGACCCATCCACGCTATTGACAAAACCAGCTGCTATAGACGCCGCCATAAAAATCAAAGAGGTAATCTTAACTACTACGAAATATATTGTGACTCCCTGTAAATTTGTTCGATGAGTGTTACTCTTATATCAACGATAGTGGTTTGTAATGATAAGTCTAACATGTGGACTTACGCCGATGTTTGTAGAGTATTATCGTTTCTTTTCTCATTTGTGTAACATTTTGATTTGCTGTATCATTTTTAAGAACATCACATTGCTTTTAAAAGCTTTCATTTTTAAAATAGATTTTTAGGAAACTTTAATGTTTGGGGCGCTTGTTTCCAAAGTTTTTTTTGGACTTTTAAGATAAAATCAATCTACTACCTAAATAAGTTGTATATCATTGAAACAGACATTTTTAGTCGTATACTTTTCAAAATCGGTTGAGAAATAAAAAATTCATGTGCGAAAGTTGTTTTTGATGGGTCATTTTCAATGCAAAATTCTACTGCATGAACATTTTATTCAAAAATGGTTTTAAATTGTTGGCTATTAGTAAATTAAGACACCCTGAAAGTTTTATAGCAAATTACTGAAGTTATTTGACATTGCTTAATTTTCTGCTGTCCCACCAACAAGGAATTTACATAGGAAAAGCCCCATCAAAATATCATTTTGGCTGTAAAATATTTATTTCTCAACCGATTTTCAAAAGTAAAGTAGTTTTATTTACCACTATAAATGCCAGTTCTAATGATATATAACTGATTTACGTATTATTTAAATTGCTCAGGCTTTTGCAGAAAAACCTTTGGCTGAAACAAGCGCCCCGAACAATAGTTCATTGAATTGATTAACACAAGAGGTGTGTCGAGTGTTGCATTATTTATGAAATAGGTTTGGAGAAAAAAATAATTTCTTTAATGCCCGTTGCTCAATTTTACGCATTTTAATTTTTCTTCCACGTTTCAGCCAATACTACTAACATCAAATGTCCTTTGGGATCAAGGAGCCCAATATATTTTGTGGGCTTGAAATAAAATAACGCTTAAGCCAGGGCTAGGGGGCGTGAGCGGTGTTGCTATTTATATCGCCTCTTATGAAATGAACAGACAATAAAACCGAGTCTGCTACTTTATTCTCTTGGTTGTGTTTGTTGCTACCAAAGGACCACACTTACCAGTATTTATTCGTTTGAGAATAGCTTTCACTGTTCTGCAAGAGTTAAACAAAGCATAATAAATGACTGGAATAACGTATTCATATCTTACATTAGATTATTTCTGAAAAAATAATAAGACTTGATTTGGTGCACCCTAGAACCGGTTTAAACCCCCAGTGGCCTACTTTGCCACTGACCGTTCCAAGGCGGTAGCCCTTTTGTCAACCCTTTTGTGTTTGTGATGTCGTTTGCATTTATTATTGCTTTTGCCTTCTTGTTTGTCTGTTTGCGTGTTTGTTTCTGTGTTTTGTGGTTGACTGTCCTCCTTGAATGCTACTTTCCCTGTCCGATCTTTTTATATTTCTTTCTTTGATGTCACTAACATTGCTTGATAAGACGCAATTTGTCATGCAAACAATAATAGTACTTATAATTACACAATAAAAGATAATAATGGGTAATCTAGGTCTTATCAAGTATATCAACAGCATATAGAAAATTATCCTCTTGAAAAACAAAGCTTGATTTGGGGACCTACATTAATAGTTAAATCTGTGAGCAGAATTCTTTCAGTTTCTCAATGCTGGCCAACTATATATTAGATAAAGTAAAGTCCAAACATAAGGAAACTGAATATTTGTATCACATGCTTAGCTTGTTGCCAATACGCATGGCTTTGAATCTGGAGATATGGATTCGTCCCTTACCAGCACCGCTGTGTTTCTTTGGTTTATCTTAGGAAAAGACAAGTCGCCTTTGTAAATTCTGCGATGGAATTATTTTGGATACTTAACGCGTATACATGTACTAATTAAATTCATGATAATGCAAATGCTGTTATTAACAATTAAACTGCTTATGTTGCAGATACATACAGTTCAAGTAAGTATTTCACGAGAAGACGAAATGCAAGTTCTCACTAACGCTGTCAAAGCTTTGGAAGTGGGACAAGCTGAACACGAGGAGAACCTGAACGTAATGTTAGAAGAACACAAGTCAGCTGTTGGAGACCAAATACAGACTCAGTGCTTCAATATTGAGAATAAAACCAAATCTCAGATTGATGATCTCAAAGCAACCCTTGAAGAAAAAGAGAACAAAATAAAACAAATTGAGAGTTTGCTAGACTTAGAACAGATACACTTAAAAAAGGTAAATGCTACACTTTTTCTTAAGTTAGTCGTATTCATTTAACTGGGACCTTCATTAGCAGAAACTATATTAAATGAGGTTCTTACGTGAGTGAATATATTGACTCTAATTAACGATTTGGATAAAATGATAGGATACGAGGCTCTGCCGAGTATCCTTTCTTGTTATCCAAATAGTTTATTAAAGTCAAACATACACAATCACGAATTTAATATTATATTTATCACATTGCGCTTCTACGCCGTGAAACGTTTACTTTAATGTTGTTAATTTACCTTTAACACGGCACCAATTTTTAAGAGAAATCATGAAGTCGTTATGTTGTTTACATGACATCAACTATGTGTAAAGCGAACGCGTTACGTGTTCGCTTTACAAATAATGCTTTGTTTGTTTGAATGGGGTTTTACGTTATTTTTAGCACATTTTAGGTCATATATGAAGGTCGATCTTTTGTGGTATAGTCAGACCACCCCATTTTCCCCGGGTAGAACCAGTACTGTATACCTTCCGCCATCCGTAATAATCGACACTTTCTCACTTAAAGTTGAAATTCCAGTGGGATTAAAACCCGCAATAAGGCGACAATTAAACCAAACTTAAAATTACTTGCATGCATTTCAGAACGTGAAGTTTTCAAAAATGGTAGTCTATCTGAGCGTATCGTATTCTATACCATTCACATTTAGAGCTAAATGTGTTATACACACAGTGATTTGGTCCTCATTTGCATCTATAATACATTAGTGTATTACGATAAATAATACATTAGTGTATTACGATAAATAAGTCATGGCTTACATACCTCACATACGCCATGCTATGTGACAAAACGATGTTTGTTTGCCTTACCTTTGTGTTATTACACATCTGCTTGTGTTTCAGATATATATTCTCCATTTAGTTTCTCATCCTTTGCCCAAATAACCATTTGTAAAGAGTGACGTCCATACTTTATATTCATTAATAAATACGATATATGTAAGATACCATTTTAGAGTCACCTCAAAAATGTTTAAGGTCACAACTAAAGATAAAACGAATGCTGCCTTATCAAATGGCGGTGCGTCACAGTTTTATTACGTCATTTCTTTCTTTATATTACCACTTGAATGTGTAGAATCATACAATCAAAGAATGATATTATACAATATTCAGCGATAGAATACGAGACCCCCGCATGTATTTGTCGTACAAAGTGGTGACCGTTATCAAAAATAGCCAAAACATTTTGACACAATGGCAACTTCATTATCCATCCTATCTTTATTAAACTTTTGATTGACTGTGTTCTGTGAATGCTGCATTCCTGTTTGAATTATATACATACTTGTATCAGAATAGATGGCATCATGCCTCATTTTTATAAACAACAAAGCAGCAATTTGATCAAATAAGGCTATGCAATTGATCATCATTAGTTTTTGTCATTGCGCAAAGTTGTACAAATTGTGACCATTTTACTCTATTCACTACAGTACACAACTTAATTTCTAAAGAGTTATGGCTCGTTGAATGTTTCGGTAAGTTTACGGAAATAGACACGAGAGAGAGAGACGTCATTTTGTTACACGTAGTCATTCTGTGTCGATTGTGCTTACAAACTATATACATATATCCGATGAGTTCTATTTTTCAGGTCGACACAATCCTTAAATCAGTCAGCATTGTTATTGAAAGTAACAAGGAATTAGCAGCTCGTGACATTCGGACCAATATGGAAGTTGTGATTAACAATAATAGCAAACTACACGAACTAATATTCGGTAATCGACAATGGATGGACAAAGAAATACGAGACATGAAGGCCAACCAAGAAAGTATCTTGAAAACACTTTCACGGTTACATTCAGAGCAAACGAACACAAAACAACGAGTTGATGACTTGGAGTCGCGACAAAGCGAAACGCAAGCAAAAATGAACGAATTTGGGCAGATAGTAACAGAAGGTATGTAGATACATGCATTTATAATTATAGCCAGTTGTATTTCTTTAAACATATGGAAAACTAATGACCGTTCCATGTTGGTAACCCTGTCTTCACCACTCTTTTTGCTAGGATTATTGTAAAGTTAATTTGCTCTTTGTTTCTGGTACAGTGCGGTTCTACGGTGCCACTGCGTTTATATGCTGTTATTTCTAAAGAACCATTTTTCTCCTTTTTTACAACCAATAGTGGTAACAGACTGTTTAACAATTATCATGAAAATGATATGCTAATTTGCGGCTGTTTTCTGTTTATTAAACACTTGGACCAACTAGTACACTTATATACTAGTAATTCAAAATCTTCCAAAGCAAATACTTGTGCATTACTCATAATGTCTGTCTGATAAAGAACAAAACACTAACTCTGACATTGAGACACACAAAGTTGACAATGACAGAAAGGATGTTTGCGTTCTATGAGATGTCAAGAAAATTCTAGCTTTCAAATAATAGAAAATGAGACATTTGTATTTAAAACGGGTTTGTTGTTAAAACGTTATTACATACTTATTCTTAGTTTCCAACTGATTACAGCTGCAGCAGCAAATACAGTGAGGCAAAACATGATTGGTAAGTTATTTTTTTAAAGAAGATAACCCCCGATAATTAATACCTATCCCAGTCAATATTGTTAACCATCCCCATTATAATACTGCTGTGGACAATATTTCAATTTCTTTGTCCTTTAAAGTGTCCTGTAAAACACCACTAATCCGGCTCTAGAGGGCGTGAGAGGTGTAACGCCTTATATTACCTCTCATGAACATGCGCAATACAACCGAGTCTGCTACTTTTCTCTCTTGTTTATTTTTGTTGCTTCCAAGGGATTAAACTTGCATGATTTGATGAAGGTAATTTACGATCTGTTTAGTAAAGAAAACTACATTTAATATTGCCGTCCATTCATTTGAATTATACATAAAATGTATATATAAATATATATGTTTACATTAAAACTCAGAATATGCAGAATAATTATTCCTAACATGTATTGCAGCAAATACGAAGGCCCACCTTGAAACACATGCGAGAAACAAATGTTACACACATACGAGTGCAGTTCAGACGGTTCTTGATAAACTCTCAGAGAAGCACGTTGTCATCATCACTGGAAGGGCTGGAGTAGGAAAGACAACCGCTATTTTAGAGGTGATGTCTAGAATCTCAGATGGATATTTGACATCAAAGTCTATGGACATGGCTATCATTGATGAAGCCGGAAATTGGGATACGGTAGTTAATTGTAATGATAAAATGTTAGTTTTCTTAGACGATCCTTTCGGAAGAACAAATTTAGATCAAAATAGTTATGACAAATGGGAGAAGAAATTTAATCAGGTGTTTTCTTGTGTAGAAAAGGGCAATTTGTATGTGGTTTTAGGAATACGGCTAAATATTTTCGATGAATTGAGAAATTCAGTCCGTAAATATACGTTATTTGATGACAAAAATGTCATAAATTTGTCGGCACAAGAATATGAGCTTAGTGAAAATGAAAAACATATAATGGTTAAGAGATACACGCAGTTATACAGTCGGCATATAAACAGGCATGATACTCTCGAAATAGTTTCTACAAATCCATACTATGGCTTCCCACAAACATGCTTTCTGTTTTTCAAAGAAACTTCATTTTTCAAACTTGGCGTGGGCTTTTTTAAGCACCCAGATGCTTCACTCCGAAAAGAAATTGAACATTTACGCACATCCAATGATGACACACAGAAGTGGCAATATTGTGTTTTGGTTTACATATTACTTTATAAAACCATTAACTTACACAATTTAGATATGGGTAAATTACAAAACATATGTCAGCATGTAAAAATGGCGGACATACAACGATGTGATCTGGAGGAAGCCACCAAATCTTTGTCGGGCATTTATCTGATGGAGTCACAGGGCGTGTACGAATTCAAGCACACGACCATTCTAGAAGCTGTATTTTTTTCTTTCGGGAAGTTGGCACCCGCAACGGTAATTAAAAACTGCTCTGCACAATTGTTAAATGAGCTAATTAAAGCAGAAAAATACAAATTAAAAGAACATGAAGTCATATTAAGAATGCGCCTATCCGATTTACAAGTGCTTATAGAGAGATTAGTAAATACATTGCCATTCACAGATGAGAGGGGTGCTATTCTAGAATTAGTGGACAAAGTGTGCATGGATGCCAAGTTTGACGATATTGTATCTGCACTGTCATCAAGTCCGTCTGAAATATGTAGCTTTTTCATAGCGTGTCGCTTCGGGAAATCGCGTTTGGTAAAACAAATGCTCACTCGCAACGGTTATTTAAAATCTTGGTATAATCGGATATTACTTTCAAAACGTAACTGTTGTGTATTATCCCCTTCCGTCGTCATACACTGTCTTTATCAGGCTGTGTTACAGGGTCATTTTTCTACAGTAAAAGCCATATTGAAATATGACATGAAGTTGGCTGCTTGCACATACGGTAGAAAACAGGAATGCTTTTCAATGATTCACACTGCGGTTTTAGGGAATCACTTATCAATTGTGAGATACTTGTGTAAAGTATACCCTCATTTTACAAATGGGACGCATGATACTATGAGATTGCTTCATCACTGTCTGGTTAACGACTTTTATGATATTCTAGAGACTCTGATCAAAACCGACTCTGAAATAGTCGGTATTACAGACGAGAATGGTTGTTCTCTTATTCTTGTCGCTGCTCAACTGAAAAGAAAGGCTATAGTCACATTGTTGTACCAATATAAACCTGACGCCAAAGGATATTGTCAGTTAGGCAAAACATTGCTTCATTATTGCGTGAAAAATGACTGGTATGACATACTCGAGACTCTGATAAAAGACGATTTAGCACTTGTAAATTTGACAGGTACGACGGGAGAGCCAATTATTTGTTATGCTGCTGAAATTAAGAAACTGGATATGGTTGCGTTTTTATATAAATACAAACCTGACATAACATGTTGTGATCGTTTTGGTAAAACATTGCTACATTACTGCGTAGAGCACGACTGGTATGAGATACTTGAAAAGCTCATCAATGATAATCCAAAACTTGTCAATCTTACAAACGAGAGTGGGGAAACTCTTATTGCCTATGCTGCTCGTTTGGAGAAACCGTCTATGGTTATGAGTCTGTACAAACTTAAAGCAGACATTAAGCTATACGAAACATGTGGCGTTAACGTTCTTCGTTACTGTTTGCTTAACGATTGGGTTGATGTTTTTGAGATTATATTCAAAGACGATCCAACACTTGTCAGTCTGACAGACAAATACGGAGTTTCTCTTTGTTTTGCTGCAAGACATAAAAGAAAACATTTGTTCAAACGTTTGATTGAATGTAAAGCTGATGTGCATCGCTATGATAGGCAAGGTCAGACATGTATGCATTACTGTGTAGACAATGACTGGCTCGACATACTTGAGTTTCTTATCGAGGCCGATCCTTCACTTGTTAATCTTACAAACGAAAACGGTGAGTCTTTGATTTGCTATGCTGCACGGAAGAAAAGAGAGGTAATAGTCAAGTTGTTGCATGAACACAACGCCGACCTAACAGGTAGTGATCGTTTCGGTAAAACGTTACTTCATTACTGTGTGGGTAACAACTGGACTGATATTCTAGATACACTAGTAGAATTCGATCCTACACTTGTAAATATAACAGGTGAGAATGGAGATCCATTGATTTGTTTTGCTGCCGAATGGAAAATTAAGGATATAGTCATATATCTATATGAACACAATGCCGACGTCAAACGTAGTGACCGTTTCGGTAAAACGTTGTTTCATTACTGTGTTGATAACGACTGGCTCGATGTTCTTAGGATTCTGGTTGAATCCGATTCAAAGAGTGTTGATCTAATTGATGATGACGGAGATTCGCTTATTTGTTATGCGGCAGCATACAACCACAAAGATATGGTAACGTTTCTGTATGACCGAAAAGCTGACGTTAAAACTTTTGATTTTGAAGGTAAATCACTGCTACATTACTGTATAGACAACGAATGGTGGGATGTATTTGAGACTGTCATCAAGGATGATCATACACTTGTCAATCTGATAGACAAACACGGAGTTTCTCTCAGTAGTTATACGGCAAAACATAAGCGAAAAGATTTGTTTATGTCTATGCTTGTATATACTTCTGATGTCCATCGTTATGATAGAGAAGGTCAAACATGTTTACATTACTGTGTAGACAATGACTGGCTCGACATGCTTGAGTTTCTTATCGAGGCCGATCCTACACTTGTTAATCTGACAAACGAAAAGGGTGAGTCTTTGATTTGCTATGCTGCTCGGAAGAAAAGAGAGTTAATAGTCAAGTTGTTGTTTGAACACAACGCAGACGTTACACTTAGTGATCGTTTCGGTAAGACTATTATTCATTACTTCGTGGATAACAATTGGTATGATGAGCTTACGACTCTGATCAAGGAAGATCCCACACTTGTAAATTTGACAGATAGAAACGGTGATCCACTGATTTGTTATGCAGCTAAGAAGAAAAAACAGCACACTGTCAGGTTTTTGTATGAACACCACACCAAGGAGAAACTTAGTGACCGTTTAGTTAAAACTTTACTTCATTACTGTGTGAGCAATGATTGGTCTGATTTCCTGGTAGATACCCTGATTAAGAACGACACTGCTCTTTTAAATCTGTGTATTTGTTATGCAATAGTACAACAAAACAAAAATCTGGTCAAGGTCCTGTATGACTGCGACCCCAACTCTAAACGTGACCCATTACGTTATTACGGTGTAGACGATGACTGGTGTGACGAACTAAAGACACTAGTTCAGGCAGATTCTACACTTGTAAATACGAGTATTTGTTATGCGGCAGCGCAAAACGAAAAAGCTATGGTCATGTGTCTGTATGGTCATATTTCAAAAGTAGAAACTCTTGACTTTAACGGGAAGACCCTGCTTCATTACTGTATTGATAATGGCTGGTTTGATGTATTTAACACGTTGATCAGGGACGATCCGACAAGGGTCAATGTGAGAGATATAAACGGAGAATCCCTCAGGTGTTATGCCTTAAAACGAAACATGTCTGGAATAGTCTCATGTCTCTACAAATACGAAGGTTATCTCATACCCGGAGAGCAATAACAACACTAAGGGATGATACAATTAATCTGAAGTTAAACCGCTTGCCAATGAATCAAATGATTTTATATAAATTATTTAAATCTGCAACTCTTGTTATTACGGACTTAATTCCAGCCTATTGTATTTGTGAGAGGAGAGAATTTGTATAGGTAACTGTAAATCACTGTGAGACATGCAACTGCATGATGAACTGGTGATATTCTTTTTTTCCAGTGGATTTTGCCCTCCCAATAAGCTTTTATATGAAACCAACATATTAAAACTTTAAAGCAGGTGTTTTATTAGTTGTGTTTTGGTGTGTTTTTCTTCTAAAACAATGAATTAACAACAGTTTTGTATTTAGTACAGCTTACTTGTTAATTTGCATTGTTTCCCTTCATGAACGTAAAGTTTGAAGTATTATATACAGCTATATACCTAGATACTCTTTAACATACCAATGCTTTTCAAAGAGAAAATTTTACTCGGGCCGCAGTTTATATACCAGAGCTAATCTATCATGCAGCATGTTAGCAGTAAATAAGCAAGCAGTCCATGCCTTTTCAATGATCATTTAGCACTGAGAAATAGGTCTTTAAATGAGATCATCGTGGGGTGGGGTGTGGTTTGGACTGATTTTAACTGCAGAAAATATAAATGTATGTTACATTCCTAGTTTTCTTATTACTAGTATTTAGATCATGGTTTGTCTCGACATTCATTTCGCTACCCTCCCTCGTAGTTCGATATATACACATACTCCTTGTTTTCTACGTCATTCTATGAGTGATTTTCGTTTTATAAAGATACATTTGACATTAAGTATACATTTGACTACATTTAAAACGTGA
The DNA here is from genome assembly GCA_037043455.1 of Cyrtodaria siliqua. Classification (NCBI taxonomy): domain Eukaryota; kingdom Metazoa; phylum Mollusca; class Bivalvia; order Adapedonta; family Hiatellidae; genus Cyrtodaria; species Cyrtodaria siliqua. The sequence continues at coordinate 63,047 of JAWPHD010009052.1, read as the reverse complement.
CAACGCGTTGACAGTCACAACCTATTCATAGATCTTTTGTACATAGAAACTGCATCTAGTTCTGTACATAATGAGAATAGTTTGTTTAGAGAAATCCGTTACCTTCAAATAGAATGAATTTAAACAGATTCGACAAATCCAAGGTTGCAGTAAAATTCATTTCTTTGAAACCAGCATTTTGTCAGCTTTATGTTCTTTTAATGTTTTAAAAGGTCTGTGATTTATTTCATGATAGTATTTATTTTACTATGTATTTGTTATTTAATTAAACTACAATAAACTTAGTCAAATGTGCAATTTAGTTTAGTCTGATGGTCAATATGTGCATCAATTTTATCATTCATAGTTTTGTGTTATTGTTCCTCTCCTTTACATGAGGCCACAATGAGACACTGCTGTTGTGTTATCTTTCCTTTTGATTTACATGCCATGGAAACTACATATTTGTTGTTTAAGATATGACTTTGTTTTAAAATCAAGTTGTAATTTTTTTACCAAAATAAATATATCTGTCTGTCTGTCTTAAAACGTTTCCGAATGTTGTGTCGATTATGAGGAGGTGAGGAAGGGTTTCAGGAAATTGAAACAAGTGTTAAATCCATTATAAAAGTAGGAACACGTCAAGAAACAATGGCAAAAACGTGTTAACGTGTCAAAATGTTTAAACACTTTTTCGAAGTAAAAATCGGACAACTATTTCACATTAACCCGACTAGTTAGATATATTTGATATATATGCTCAGGGATTTATGAAAATGATCGATGTATTTGCATGAATTGAATTGCATGTTACAAAATAATATTTTTCTTTAAAACGGTAACGTCCGTAACAAAAGAATGTTGATCTTTAAAAAGGATATTTTACCGTCCTAGATTATTTTTGTTTGTTAAACTATCGCTATTTATCTTCATTTTTTCCGGATATATATTGTTTTTGTTGACATTTACACTCTGTATAAAATAAACAATTGTGTAAACAACTTTTAGACAAAAAAGCATAGACAAAACAAACTTTGTTTTTCAAACACAAATGAGGTTGTATACATGTTTCTTGTTAAACATTTTCATAATTTTATCTGTACCAGTGATTTCATAAGACATATTTCCCAGTATCATAAACATGATAATAGACCATTTCTACTTCTACTAGTGTATGCATTTACATTTATTGATATTTATTGATATTTATTGATATTTATTGATATTTATTGATATTTATTGATATTTAGTTTTTTTCGTCAAAAATAATTAACATTAGTAATTATTTAAAGAAACTAACCCGCCAAATAACGGCAACATTACTACAAAACCGTTTACCAGTGTTCAGGTCATATAATAATGTATACCTGCCGATTAAAAGTATATCTTGTTTACGGGTTCAATTAAAACACCAGTGACTGAATATGCGTAAAATGAATTATGAGTTGGTATTTTATACAGTGTCTATATAGTTTGGATTCTCAAAATATGTATCAAATTTTAAGCAAATTTATTTTTCAGCCCCCTCCTCCCCCCACCTACACACATACTTTTCTTTCGAGAAAATAGGGACATACGTAGAATTTATCCTTTTGTTATGGAAAAAAATAACAGATTTTTGTTTATAAGTAGTGGCATACATATACAAAAGCATATACTGAGCTAATTGTATACCAGACCTCAGTGTCACCATTTTGTGTATGGTATGTTACAATGAAAATGTCAAAATAAATCCACAATGTGTGTATTTTAAAGTATGTTTCATATAAATTCATAAAAGTCCTTATGACCTATACATTGTCTTACTTGTTTTGAAAGAAGTGACATAGCACCTTGTCATATATAGTTTTAAAAAAATTGAGCAATAGAAAATACTCTCTTTTTTATCTTGAATTATCATTTCAGTACCATCCATATTTGTTGTTGTTTCAAGTAAAAAGACCAAAGATTACATTTGTTTGAGTATGTTTTGAAAGAGACATATATAGTTTATATTACTACCATATCATCCCTTATTTGTAAATAGTTTTATCTTTATATAGTTTCATTAATTTTTAATTAATACTTCATTTTTTCATCTTTCCTCATTTTTTGCGCACCATATGACCTATTTATGTGTCGACGTGCCGTAAAACATCATTCATTCATTCATTCATGTTTTGAAAGATGTGTGTATATGTTATTGTTTTTAAAAAAGACTATTTTATCAATAAAAATTGTGACAGTGTTCAGTGACTATATTTCTCATATTTTCAATGACATTTTGAAGTTCGAAACACGCGGTTTCTTCAATGACGTCTAGTGCAACAAAAAGTAAATACCCCTTTTTTGATAATTTTGTATTCAAATGATCAATATAAAACAATCTCAGCACTGCATCCTTACACAGCCACCATCCTTCAAATGCTATTTTTGAAGATTTAAGTCACATTTCAATGTGTGCTTCTCGTAATAATGTATTGGAGCGCTGTGATCTAGTGGTAGAGCCTTGAACGCCATTGCCATAGGTGTTGTGTTCCTGAGCAAGACACTTTTATCTCAGTTTGCATTTGCAGGAAGACATCGTTATAATCGATGTAAAATAAATAAGTTTAAACTAATGTATTGGCTTCGTCATCCCATTACAAATATATTGTTAAAATTATTTGTAATGTTTTCAATACAGCTCATTAATCACATGTTGAGAATGAAGACAAAATGAAACGACAACTACAAGTGTTTCACAATGTAAAGACGAAGTACTCTCACCAACACACCTTAAATACCAATATCCACACATTATATGTGTTGCATTCAAATTTTAAAATTAAATATTCATGACTTCGTTTTACATTGGTTTAGAAAGATGCTTGATACAGCCTAGAAGCCTGCTTAAGTGTGAAAGTTCAAACATTTTGTTGTGGCATTGTGTTTTATTTGTTATAGTATGTTATGATTTGTTTGTTTGTTTGAATGGTGTTTTACATCATTTTTAGCATATTTAAGGCCAGTGGAATTGATGAGACGTTTGTATTTATCATGTATGCCGTCACGACATGCTTGAAGACGTATTAACAGATTGTTATCAAAATGCATTAAGTTGTATTTTAACTCGTCCTGAAGCATGTGTATGCTGATAGGCACATTTCACGGTATAACTGATTATTAGATTATAGAATTTTTTGACTGTTTTATAGATATTGTTGACTGTTTTATAGATATTGTTGACTTTTTTGTCACAAAATATTTGTTTTTTTTCAGAAGTTTTGTAATTAAAATGTTTATACATATCTTTATGGCTACAAGTTTTACACATTCGTGTTTGTAGAATTATGCCCGTGTGTAATGTAAATTATTTGTATAACTGAATAATAATTAGTTGTGGTTCCTATTGTTCGCGGCGCTTGTTTCAGCCAAAACTCAACTACATGTAGTATGCATATCAGTGAAACAGACATTATTAGTGGTAAATAAATGATTTCTCAAAATAGGTTAAGAAATAACAATTTCACATACGAAAGTGGCTTTCTGATAGGGCATTTTAATGCAAAATTCCCCTGTATTAAATATTTCAAAACGACTTTTTTTTTAGATTTTTTATCCAAATATGGTTTTAATGTGTTGGATAAATGTAAATTAAGACACCTTTAGAACAAAATATAAAGGGCTAACTGAAGTTATTTGAAATTTCTTTTATGCTACAACAAGGAATTTACATGGAGAACGCTTCACCAAAAAGCATTTTGGATGTAAGGTATTTATTTCTAAACCGACTTTAAAGATAGTATTTATCCCCAAAAAATCCAGTTCTAATAATTTAATTTATAAATAAAATTGATCATGTTAATGATGAAAAACCTTTGACTGAAACAAGCGCCCCGAACAATAGATACTTTTAAACAAGTCATAAAACAACTATTAATTGAACCATCCATACTTCTGCTATAGGGATGAGGTCATTTTAATTAATATTGATGTGTGACATTTGATACTGAATATACCAGTGACGTCAAATAAACTTGGTTTTGTTTTCTGTGTCATTCCTTCCTTCCAGTTAACGTGACATAACTTCCTATAACATATGATCTATGTAGGAAAGACAACTACAACGCTGTATGCTAACCTCAAGTTACACATATATTATCTCCCTTTTGATTTGAAAGAGACAGACATATAAGATAATGTATGGACTTCCAAATCGACATGAGTGTCTATAGTGAAGTCTAATTAATAAAACATACAGTATTATATGGTTTAATATGATGCCAACTAAACTGATACGGTATGAAGCAATGAAGGTCTCATTTTGGTACTTAAAACAACCATTGTTTAATCAGGAAATTCGTCAGAAAATGATACGCCCCTTAAGTATTATAGCGCATTTCGTGTTTAATGGTTGACCCGTCTACAGTCATTCACTACTCTTCACTTTCGATGACCGGACAACTTCGTGGTACTCTATGATTGCATCTTCTGAAACCCTAAAAGGGGAGGTTGTTGCATGAGCTTTCGTCCCTCGTTTTTTTTTTTCACCCTAGATTGTTTTTTCTCTTGGGCTCTAACTGCTATGGTTGTTCAGTGTAAAGAAATATAAAAATATCGGACATGGAAAGTAGCATTCAAGGAGGGCAGTCAATCACAAAACACAGAAACAAACACGCCAACAGATAATCAAGAAGGCAAAAGTAATATTAAATGCAAACGACATCACAAACATAAAAGGGTTGACAATAGAGCTACCGCCTTGGAATGGTCAGTGGCAATGTAGGCCACTGGGGTTTTAAACCGGTTCTAGGGTGCACCAAACCTCACACTTACCCTACTGTCATCCCATGAACACAGGACAGTGTAAATAAAGAAGTCGGGATACATCCTGAGATGTTTCTAATTATGTGTGTATATATCGTTGCAATAACATATACGTGTATCGTTTTCTGATTTCTCTGGATGTGGACTTTATTGTTAGAGATTTCCTTTTTATGGGATGTAATTTTATTTACACGGTCTTGTCAATCTGAGCGCAGAAGACAGGATAATAGCGAGGTTATGTACACTAAAAATAAATCGATTTAAGCTAACCAGTGGGCCATATTGCCTACTGACCGTTCCACGACGTAACCCTGTTTTGTTGTGTATTGTCTTTTTCATTGTATAGTTAATTTGCTCTTTGTTTGTGGTACAGTACGGTGCCATTGCAGTTTGGTGCTGTGATTTCTATAGGACCATTTTCCTCAATTTTGGAAATTAAATTATATTTCCAATGAAATATAATTTAGTAGGGTACAAGTGGTTCTAAATATTTCAGAAGAAGTAACTCTTATCAAACTGTAAATTTTACTTATACGTATGGGTAAAGAAAGATACAAATATCGGACAGGGAAAGCAGCATTCAAGGACGACAGTCAACCACAAAACACAAAAACAAACACGCAAACAGACAAACGAGAAGGCAAAAGTAATACAAAATGAAAACGACACCACAAACACAAAAGGTTTGACAATAGGGCTACCGCCTTGGAACGGTCAGTGACAACAAAGGCCACTGGGGGTTTAAACCGGTTCTAGGGTGCAACAAACCTCACACTTACCCTACTGTCACCCCATTAAAACAGGACAGGGTAAATAAAGAAATATCCGCCATGATCTAATCTCCAACCAACAAGGCAGCATCAATAGGCAATATAAGTTAAACACAAATATGCTCGTGTAAATATAATACAAAAAAACAATAGCCTAGAAAGCCACAATGAAGGTACTCAATGACTTGGCAGAAGCCAGAGCAGTAAGAGAATAAACCCTTAAGGGCACGACAAGAAAAATCATAGACAAACATCAAACGCCACCGTCCCATTGGGCTTTAAGTAGGCGTCATCATAGGGTCCACAGCCTGTCCGGCCATCGTACAATTAAAGAGGAAAGCATAGTGGCGAACTGTAAAAGTGTCCACCACCAGGCATGCAGTACGTTGCAAAATGATAGGGTCATAACCTCTTTTGATAATCTTTTTAACAAGTTTAACAAAGATAGTATAACGGTGATCATGATCAAGAATCTTACGAAGTTTATAAATCACATTACGATAGAAGTCAGTTTGTGATAGTCGTTGTCGTAGAAGAGTCCTTAAATTACTTTTATATTTGGAAAAAAAGATCAGGGTTACGATAATAAAATTTTGCAAAGATTTTACGAAGTTTATGGTAACGGTAACCCTGATGGAGTTTCGTATGGGGCTTAACGTCATTTTTAACAATGTTGCAGTCGTATCACGACGGTATCTACTTGTTGCACCTTACTAGTGATGCCACACCGGATAACCACGCTATAAACACATGACATTACACACCAATCAGTGACATTATACTAACACCGGGATGAATATTCCTAACACTACCCTTTATTTGCTAAACTTCAAGCAAGGAAACTACTGATACCATTCTATGTCTCACATGCTGTATGTAACATTAGCTTATCGTCCTCTATCAAATTTGTTCAAATCGTGCCTCTGGGTTCTAGTATGGCCCTCACATGTTCTACAAAGACATATATACTCAGCAAAAGTGAAACGTATCCACTTTTTTTTCCTGCAAAATCTGAGACAGTAAGAAAAAACATCTTTGTTTTATGTTCACAAAAAATTTCATCGAAATATACCGAATAATAAAAAAATAAATCACAGTTTAAAAACATAGGTGTGAAAACTGTGATTTTATCCCCTTATACACATCTGTTTAAGTATTCGACCCCTCTGGCGCAGCCAAATGTAACACCAAGGTGATGCTGCATGTAATAACTGCAACTGTTTTGCGCCATCAAAACTAGCGTAAGCACCCGTGAAAGTCACGTGATAGGTATAACCGTACACACTCGCTAATTTCCGTAGCCTATCGGAAGTCATAGTATAATTTTATATTTTGCTTATTAAATCAATTCTTACTACGTCGCACTAATTGTTTAAGTGTATGCTAATTTTAAATAGCATCGTACTGCTTCGTGTTACATTTTATCATTTCATGTTGTGTCAGATCTTTTCACAAATCGAAAGTTCCTTTAAATTAACAGCTTGCAGCTATTCAGTAAAAGTTACATTGGCTAGATTCATAAGTATAGTTAGTATACTATATTAGTTTACATTTCTGTATCTGTATGGTTATGAAGTAAGACCAATACTGGTGTATAACTTCGGGATTTTGTATCACTTTTTATTTACCTTGGCTGAGGTATATCATTTCTTATTGTATTATATTGCATTAACTATCTGGTTGGATAGTTTTTAGTGACATTGAACGATTTAAAGTTTGAAATGTTACACCGTATCAGTTCAGTGTGTGTCACACCAAATCATATCACAATGAACAAGCAAGGTTTTACTCAAGCGTAAAATAGCTGCCGAGGGACAAGAAGTTAATATAATAATATATCAAGTCACGGGTGTTAAAACAATATTGAGAAACATAAATGTTGTCACGAAGACAAAAACACGCCACGACAGTTTTTTCTTACACTCTTCCCGATTTTTACCATCAGTTTTTCCTTCCAAGCATTTTAAATCAATGTGGGCGACCTCGCATCTTTCTGTTCAAATACCTTGACATGCCTTACATATTGATTGCAATTCACCCTTGTAACACGACGTGCTAGAAGTACACATCAGCACATAAATACAATTGTTCACATGTTAAAGGGATACGTGTGCGTTAGAGTGTGCATTACAGCACATATAAACTGTTCACTGTTACCATGTGTAATTATAAGATTGCGTTATCAAAGTTAAAATGTAAACGAACTGTTCATACCTTACCATTAGCCATAGTGAAAACCATTAAAATGAAAAATTAAAAAAAAGAAGAAAAAAAAAAGGAAATCAGCAGGCTTGAACTTGTGAATGTTTCGTCGCTAATAAACATATAATAATAATAATTACATGCTACATTTCAGTAGACTGGTTTAAGAAAACGTCAGTTCAACAAGTGAAATGGTAACCTTTCAACATTACAAAATATATGTTGATACCATTCAAGTTTTTCAGACGAGTTCTCTAGGAATTCAAGTTGTAAAGCATGCTTATCGACACTTACATGAGTCACAGTCTGTTAACCATACAAATTGTCCCTAACACAAGCAAACCTTTTGGTGCGCCTCTACATATTCTCCACACATCAATAAACAAACTGTATGTCAATAATTACTCTATCCATTTAAACACAAAGAAAACATAGCAGACTCGTTTTTATTGAGTATGTTCATATCTCGATATTTAAGAGTATGCACAACCATGAAAACATTGTATTTGTAATTCACTATCCCTCACCATATGTCAACATATAATTGATTACTTGTTTGATTCATATGAAAAAACACACAAATATGTAAGTATATACGTATGTAACTTTAACACATTTGGTCAACTTTAGAGATCGCTGAGCCCGATACTTCTATTTACGAGTAGATATCGGTGGTACATTTTCAAATGTTTATGTTTTCTTACATAAATTTCGATTCGATATTTGGACCTGGATGAGCTTAAATGTGCTGTGGCCAACAAAGTGAGTTTTATCAACTTTGGTTGCCCAGCAACCGGTATCGAGCAACCGGTATTGTAATGTTACCAAGAAGAAGGGAATCGGCCAATCAATGCAAGGAATGTTATAAAGAATCTTAGGAAAATTACGTTAATCGTATATATAACGTTTAAAGTATTAAATAATTGTCAAAACTTTTAAATGACCCTAGTGCTTGATAAATATGTGAATTAGTCAATAACACCTGACCAAGTGTATTACATAAGCTGAGTATGGATCAATACACACTTTTATCAAGTTAGTACTTATTATTCAAGTATAGTGCTAGCACTGTCTAGATGAAAGTGTAAACGTATTAAACTGCACGTTACGTGTATCAAAACTCTATCCAGGTGTTCAGGTCATATAATAATGTATCTGCCGATTAAAAGTAAAGTTGTTTGCAACGGTTTCTAAAAATACCAGTTATTGTGATTAAATATGCGTAAGATGAATTATGAGTTGGTAACTCTTAATTCGTCGCTCCAGTTTCGGGGTTTGAAATCGCTGATTAAAGCCGTTGTTGTTATTGTAACTATAGAGTTTGGATTCTCAAACTATGTAAGTTATATATGTACCTCGCCGTCAGTAGGTTTAAAAACAGTATACATATAGTGTAAAATTTGCCTGTTGTTGGCGGATAGCTACTTTAATGCACTTTCAATGGGATTTCACAAAGGGGGACATAATAGTTAAGCGACGCCTCTGGCCAATGATAAAATCATAGGTGTATGAGCCGGGGGTGGGGGGCATGGGGTATTGGGTGCCCAATGTTCAGAGTGGAGGGGCAGAGTATGCTTTGGCCCCCACCCCCAATCATTTAAAGAAAAAACCGATAAGCGCTTAAAAAGTACTGTTGTTCCTATAAATGTTGTATGTTTTAGTGTAATTGAGCGTGGACAACGTTTTTTTTCGTTTTTGTTTTTTGTTTTTGCTTGTCTAACGTTTTGTGAAAAATGTTGGTCCCCCATATAATTGTTTGGCTCCGCAATAATTGAAACATACTTTTTTGATTGTCAAATATCTTTTTCCAGAAAGTTTGCCACCCCAATAATTGAAACATTCCTGAAAATACACTATATATGTACTATAAATAAGACAGCGGGCCTTACATGCTACCAGTTGTATGCATACTAGCTTATAGGACAAAACATGATAGTATAGTACATTAGTTTACACGCGAACTGAATGTAATTGAATTGGATTGCATAGTCGCCCCAGCAGCTAAGGTCATATGACGAATGTCCAGCTTCTATTGGTGGAGAAAAACCATAGATGCCCCTCCGGGCAATTTAGTGCACGGGCGGGCACCTGGGTAGAACCACCTACGTTCCGCAAGCCAACTGGATAGCTTCCTCAAATAAAAATTCCTAGGCCTCTGAGGAATCGAACCCACAGCGGTGAGGGGCACGTGATTTCAAGTCATAAACTCTAACCACTCGGCCTTGGCGCTCCAGTTCACACGCGAGGTATTAAAACTATTTACTTGGCAGATCTTAAAAAGTTTAACTATTGTCTATTGCTTGGATTATACTAATCTCTAATTTATAAAAATAAGTATAAAAGTCGAACAGGAAGACTTTCGAATAGTTTGTCACATGTTCCACATTTCAATAAACATAATTTGGCTTTAAGGGATAGCATTGTACTGAGGTAAATTATTTCAAGAACAAAAAAACGTACAAATCAGAGAAAAATATACGTTCATTAAAAGGCAGATATAGAGTATTATGTTTAGGTATGACAATAAATGTGACATTGACTATATGGCAAAGACTTTGCCGGACCAGTGGTAGATATAGGACCTTACGAAAATATGAATTTATGCACACCCCATCCCCATCTCGTCATCATTCACATACATTTAAACACTCCTAGGCTCCCAGTATAATCATAGATATGCCTTTATGCCCCCGCCATGTCATTTACCCTCACATACATTTAAACACCCCTAATCTCCCAGTATAATCCTAGATATGACTGTATGCCCACCCCGTCATCATTCAGCCTCATATACATTTAAACAACCCCTAGGCTTCTAGTCTAATCCTAGATGTGACTTTATGCTCCCGTCACCACGCACCCTCATATACATTTAAACACCCATAGGCTGCCAGTATAATCCTAGATATGACTTTATGCTCCCGTCACCACGAACCCTCACATACATTTAAACATCTATAGGCTGCCAGTATAATCCTAGATATGACTTTATGCCTCCATCACCACGCACCCTCACATACAATTAAACACCCATAGGCTGCCAGTATAATCCTAGATATGACTTTATGCCTCCGTCACCACGCACCCTCATATACAATTAAACACCCATAGGCTGCCGGTATAATCCTAGATATGACTTTATGCTCCCGTCACCACGAACCCTCACATACATGTAAACATCCATAGGCTGCCAGTATAATCCTAGATATGACTTTATTCCTCCATCACCACGCACCCTCACATACAATTAAACACCCATAGGCTGCCAGTATAATCCTAGATATGACGTTATGCCTCAGTCACAACGCACCCTCACATACAATTAAACACCCATAGGCTGCCAGTATAATCCTATATATGACTTTATGCCTCCATCATCATTCAACTTCACATACATTTAAACACCCCTAAGCTCCAGAATAATCTTAGATATGACTTTATGTCCCACCCAACCCGTCATCAGTCACCCTCACATACATTAAACACCCCTAGGGTCCCAGTATAACCTAAATATAACTTTATGCCCCGTCATCATTCACCCTCACATATATTTAAACACACCTAGACTCCCAGTATAATAATATCTATGACTTTATGGCCCCGTCATCATTCAGCCTCACATACATTTAAACATCCCTAGAGTCCCAGTATAACCTAAATATAACTTTATGCCCCGCATCATCCCCCTCACATACATTTAAACACCCCTAGGCTCCCAGTTTAACCGACGATATGACTTTATGACCCCGTCATCATTCACCTTAACATACATTAAAACACCCCTGGGCTCCCAGTACAATCCTAGATATGACTTTACGCCCCTGTCATCATTCACACCTAGACTCCCAGTATAATCATATATATGACTGTATGCCCCGTCATCATTCACCCTCTAATACGTTTAAACACACCTAGACTCCCAGTATTTTTCCTAGATATGACTTTACGCCCCTGTCATCATTCACCCTCACATACATTTAAACACCCCTATGCTCCCAGTATAATCTAGATATGAGTTTATGCCCCCCGTAATTAGTCACCCTAAAATGCATTAAAAACTCCCATATAATCTTATTTACATTCACATGCAAAAATCTAAAATAATGAAAGCTTCATATGCTTATAAGAAAACCAGAATGTAATTGTGGGATCCCAAATATAAAAGTGAGACTAACCTGGATAATGTGTATAAATGTATAGTGTGCTTTGAATCGTGACCGCATATCGATTGTTTGGAAAGTCCACTTATTAGGGATGTTCCATTCAAAGGCATGCTATCAGCTAGCATCTATTAATTGAACTGAAGGTTACATCTGAGTTACATTGGCCGTGACAGTTAGGTAGGTGGGTATATAACATTACCTGGAATGTCGTGGGTTCCAGTCCAACTAACTGGTCCATTGGGATCATCAAGCCCATTCTGTGTTGCTTTAAAGTAGAATATCACTTAAGCCGGTGCTAGGAGGCGTGAGAGGGGTTGCATCTTATAATTACCTCTCATGAACAGACGCAATACAACCGAGTATGTACTTTTCTCTCTTGTTTGTATTTGTTGCTTCAAAGGGATCACCTTTTCAGTATTTAAACTATTTAATGCCGGTACTCAATACGTTCAAGTTACACATAATTCTACGTAAAACACACGTTTTAGTCATATTTAATTGCTAACTTCCATGCAGTTTCAGTTCAATCGTTACACACATGATTACCAGGAACGACAAACAGCGAGAACAGAGGTTTTACATAAGAGCATAGAACACGTCTAACGAAACCGCATCCCGAATGTCTTCATCCACAGCAAGTATGCATGACATAATATAGTACTTCAATCCGACTATCAGAGATCTATATGCAAATTAGGGAATATTCATGAATGCATCGGCGCATGGAAAAGGTGAATTTAGTGGAAATTACATTACGCTATTTATAAAATATGACAGTGCAATATAATAGTACAGGGGAGTTTGTTGACGAACGCATTAGTTATTTGAGGTTCTTTTCCAGGTGGAGACGTTTCAGAAAAATGTGTCAATCAACGTGTGTCTGATGTATCATAACTAAACAATGCACAGCTGGTTTTGATTTCATACACTAATGTAATGTGTGCATTTGTATTCGCAATCTTGCGAGTACGAATTAGAACAATTTAATCAATGATCTAGAGGTCGTTTTAACATGAATAGTGTAATTTAGATTACAACTTATTTTTCACCGTTCAATCCATGAAAAACACAACGGGTCGGAACTTACTAATGCAATACAGAGGATGTGATGGATGTACTTTCATATATCAGGTAGCTATAATGTACATAATTAATTTCACATGTAATTATACATAAAGATTGCTTTAATACCAGCCACATAAGATATTTCGGCGCAATGACGGTGACTTTCTGGTGTTGTCAAGCGGGATCCACTGGGTGATGTGTGTCCTACCGCCCCTAAGACAATTATGTAGTACTTCACATAAACTGTAATTTTAAAAGCCATTCCGTCAGCACAGTCATCATATTCGTTATTTCAGAGTTCGATGAAATGCTTAAACTCGTCATTTCCTTCATCCGGAGATCTGATTCCTTATCACGGGTCGACCAGTTGTCGAAATGATTCGTGTTATACATGTTATATGTTACTCACTTTTATAAATATATCTAAAGTCCAATAGTCTCAACAAACTAATTAAATTCTCAAATATTGTCAAGTTCTCAAATAAAGCTGCTATCAAATAGTTCTCAAATAGTTCACGCTAACTATACAATATGATACTCTCATGGTCAGATATTCAATATTCTCAATTTTTTTAATACAAACTAAAGTTCACTAGTCGTAACAAAATATTACTCTTCTCCAATAAAGTTATCCAATAGTTTTCAAATTTAAAGATTCTCATAAAACATGCTACACACTATTAAAGTTCTCAAATAATTTCTAATAAATACTAATAAAGGTTATCCCTTGGGAGCATCAAACACAATTAAGAGAATAAAGCAGCAGACTCGGTTTTATTGAGTCTGTTTATAAGTTTAACGTTCTCATACCTAAGTTGAAGATTCACACAAAACATGTCCTCAAATATCAAATATATATTTAGCTAGGGGTCAATATGAAATTATATAGACACGTTGGACAATAGCACCAACATTTATAAAGAACAAGTTTGAACCAATACAAACGTTTTTAGAAAGAAGGCCAAAATGACAAAGTTACCTGGGAGCTCTTTTAAAATATTCAAAATGGCCGCCCTGCTTAAGATAGCACAACTTAAAAGATGAAGTTTTCTCGGTTATTTCTCTTTTTCTTTTTCTGGAATATGTTTTTAAATTATCTTAACATATAGGTGATATCGATCAGAATCAACATACAATACGTTGCTATTTTAACAAAACGTACAAAATGGCGGCAAGAGCCGAACAAAATATACAGCAATAACATGTGCAAAAAAATATCTTAATAACTTGGTATGTTTTAATAGCTTAAAAATGCCGAACACATATCATTTGTGAAACCAATTAGGATTGTAAAATGTCTACACTTATCCCATTGTCATATAAATGAAAATAGAGGCCATTTATGAACCCACCACCCACCCACACACCTTACACCTCACACCCAACATAAATAAAAACACATAATTGTCATTTCTATGTTGCGCCTACGAAAAGGTTGTCGTCAACACACATATGTTACCATATCGTGTCTGTCTGGCCACTGCCATTGAACACATTTAGTAAATGCGTAGATTGAAGTAGTGTGTAAATAGTTGCTAAAAAGACATACAATGTTTGATCACTGCTGCTGTAGCAGCATTCTTAAAGAAGAGAGTGTTTCTTTTAAAATATTTAAGGCTGTCATTAGGTCTATTCAACCGGGATTCTTGCGCGAAATAAATTGTTTTTCCGGTTATTGATTTTTCTCCCCTTTTCGTATCATACAATCGTATTTACCAATCGATTAGAAATCAGCAATCGATTCAAACCGAGACTGCAATATTTCGTATGTGTCGTGCTCGGCCGTTTCCAAAGGTCCATTATCGTACTCATTTTTGTAGCACAGTGGCGTTGCTTGTGCAGTGTGGCGGCAGTAAAACGTCTCCCCGCACTTGCAATCAGTACTGTTATTCATTCGATCTTTCGATTACGGTGGTACATTTTCAATTTCTTTTGTTTTCTTACTTAGTTTTCGATTCGGTGGTTCCACTACTCCGGCCGATAAAAGGCTCTGTGTATTGTTTAACCACTCATAGGATATGTTCTCTGCTTTTTAATTTAGTCTTTTGGCTGTTACTTGTGATACGCAGGCTTCATAACCGCTGCTCCCAACTAAATTCCTTTTTGTTTATTTCGCTCTCCGGGGAATACCATTTTATTAGATCCTGGGCCATACGCCGCTGGATATAGGGGATGAAATAAAGATACAAATATTGCTATATCCACCGCCATATGCTTTGCCATCTTCGGGATGGTTAAAATTCTGTACTGTTGGTTTTTATGAATATTGAGTTCTGCTCAACCCGGGGCTAGAGGGCGTGAGCGGTAGCTAACATATTTCACTACCGCTCATGAACAGTCTCAATCAAACCGAGACTGCAGTATTTCGTATGTGTCGTGCTCGGCCGTTTCCAAAGGTCCATTATCGTACTCTTTTTGATTGGTAAGTCCTTTCTCCTAGTTTTTAAGTAGTTACTTCATGTCACACTAGGAATACACCTGAGAGTTTATTGAGCACAAACCACTAGAAATAATTTATTTTATATCAAAAAGGTCAGAAGCGGTGTACACAAATCAGATGCAACAAGACTTATATTCACTCCCCTTAATTAGATCTTATGCAGATGAATGAAAAGCTATGTGCCATTCACATAGAGTATGTTATACATTTTTGCTATTAATGCTGCCTTTGCCGGTTTGTTAGAGGATAAAGTACAGCGGGGATTTGTTTATTTACACTATATTGTTTTATTGGGACGATAATATGGCAGGAGTGTTTGACCAGGGACAGTTCCAATGCGGTAGCCCTAGTGTAAACCCTTTTATGTTTGTGATATCATGTCTTGCCTTTTATTTATCCTTTTAGTTGTTTGTTTCCATACGTGTTTTGATTGCTACATTTCCGACTTTTATATCTATTTCCCACAGTATATGATGTCACGTATCTCTTTCAACTCCTTATTGGCTTTGTTATCGACTTCTGGCCGACAAGTGACATTTTCATCCATACATGTTGGTTTGATCATCCCTGGCCTCACACGTTACAAGAACTTAAATGTTTCTCTAAGCCCCTTCCATAGCAAAGCGTGAATGTAGGTGTGTTTGGGGTGAATATCTTCTAAGAAATATGTCTTCCGCTGACAATACTTTTTTGTTTCAGACAACGACGAGTAAATACATAACTTACCATGGGGACTTTCACAGATCGCCTCAATAATCCAGATTATAAAAGTTGGCTGAAGTCGGGTCTCATATTGAAACATTTGAAACATGGTCTTGAAGAATATCTCGAAAATGAATCGCTGTCCATGCATCAGAGTTTTCTTAGTGCAATACAACAAGGACTTCTACCAAGAACGCCACTCACGTGTACGAAATGCAACAATACCTTGGCAAAAAGTAGACACTGGCATTGTAGAACTCATAACATATGTTCAGATCTAAGAGACAAACTAGACAGTGAACATGTTCGAGGAAAGGGAAATTTGGTACTAGGCAACTCAGACGTGAGTTTATGGACGAATCCAGCGAAATCGTGGGAGATTGCGAAATGTTTTATGTCTGCAGGCTATAAAACCAAATATTCTGCCCATGGAACGGACTGCACAGGACTTCTAGGTCTGATTATTAACTGCAAGACAATCCGGGATAAATTTTCACCTGCCCTCATTCAGCCGCCAACTAACGCATTCGAACAGGTATTTACATTTTATTACTTATATCAATACTGATGCTGATTGATGGCTACACAATAATATGGCATAACATATTTTCCTTTGGAGCTCAGTGGTTGAGCATGGAGTCAATTCATATTAGTCTAACAATTTACAGACGAATCTCTATGTTAAACGGGATTGGATGGTACTTACCCCCCCCCCCCCCCCCCCCCCACACACACACACACACACACACACTTCTCCAACACACCCCAATTGTCAAATTAGCACAACTATTATATGCATGGGAACATGTTTTTTTCCTTGTGTGTTGCGTTAACAGTACCAAGAATAACGTACGGAAGCACATATCGTTCACGGTGTGATGCAACCGACAATATAAATAACGGTCAGCTCACGCGATAACAGTGTTCGAAGATTTCATGCCGTTGGTTGAGTGGGTAATCATTTTTTTATAAATTTGAATTCAGGATGCAGTTAATTCACGAATATCACCGTGCAGATTTGTTGCTAAATGCTTTAGGTGTATGTTGGTACAATTTGATCAGTTTGTTGCTAAATGCTTTTAGGGTATGCTGGTACAATTTGATCAGGTCTATTTTCTATTAACGGTCTTATCGCATTCCAAAATGCAAAGATTTAGGTTTTATCATGAACATTTTGACATTCGTGGTTTTAATGCATAGCTTTTATGTGTTTTTTTTTGTTTCAAATTATGCTGTAACACATCAATATTTTAGCCAGGGGCCCTGCTTTGTTAAATTGAATGTGCAGGCCCATTCTTATACCCAGAAACGATATTGTTCTCTTTTATTTCCGCTCGATCAACATGATTCCAAATATCAAAAAAAGAATACCATCATGGAATGTTTTCTGGCTATAGAAAATATTGTGCTAGCTAAATATCTCGAAAAATAGAACTTTTAAGCAAATAGTTTTAATAAATATATTTTGTTTCCATGTCATACGTACAACAAATAATATGTTTGATAAAAATTACATATTGGTAAAATACATATTAAAAGTAACAACAACACCTAAATCAAGACTTATTTATCAAGTTCATTTACCTGATATGCAGTACATATGAATTACTTTTACACGTGGCACAATTACTAATGAACATCTTTTAAAAACACCCCACAATATGTTTCTTAAAAAATATATGTCAAACAAATTAATATTTCTTCAATTATTGTTTGATTGACGTGTCATTATCTTATGCAAAATATGTTTGCATGGCGTCCTTGATATTAAATATATTGATGTATAAATAAAAGTGTCGGTGTATGAAATGCGTTTGATGGTGCACCAACAAAGAAAAAAATGTCATCTGACACCATAAGGAAAGAACATTCAAGTGTGCATACTGATATGGAATGTTTAACCTACATAAAGAGCTTACTCGCCCACAAATCTCAGTAGAGTCAATTCGAGTTCTGACTGTTGACTCCACGAGAGGGCTGGCGTGGCGAGGTCGGTAGCGCGGCGGATTTGTAACCGGAGGGCCCGGGTTCAATCCTCCGTGGTGCCACTGAGTTTCGTCAGTTTGATCTTGGGCATGACACTTTCCCTTAGCCTTGTCCGTCGGATGAGGACTTAAACCGGGCGGTCCTGCGTATCGGTCTATCCTCCGAGCACGTTAAAGAACCGATAATAAAAGCACGGTTCCCGGATTCCTATGTATCCTTCCCCTCTCTCTAGGGCGGCTCTAAATGACCTATACTGTGTTGATAAGCCGTTAAACAACATTCAATTCAATTGACTCCACGCAGTTGCCTAATACAATTGACTCCACGCAGTTGCCTAATACAAGAGGGCGTTTCATCTTATTCTGGTCTTCAACTTCAAGTTGTCACACTATTTAATATGATTTAAACTACTTACCAAATATTTTATTCACATTCATTGTTTTTGGAACTGAAAATAATTCATGATATGATATAATCTCGTTAAAGTGACAAGTTTTCACTTTTGTGGATATTTAACCGGTGTAAATATTGTGAGGGTAATACAATATCTTGCAACCAGATCTTTTCAAAATGCACTAAAACATAATTATGCATTTAAGAATACACAGGATGTCACATTATTAACGTCGCTCTATTAACTTAAAACCAGACATATCAAATTATATGTCTGGTTACGAATTGAATAGTTTTATATATTCAAAGATAGTCGGTAATCTGATATTTTACAATATTTCATCTAGTACACAGTTTGAATATTAAGTCATTTCTCTCCCTCAGTGGAGGTTGCAGTATGAATTAGTTGTTTAAGTTAAACGCTGTTTTAGTTAACTATTATATCACATTTTAATAATCATGATAATTGTGTTATATATAATAGAGATGTTATGATTATTTTATTGAGTATGATTAAAAAGCGATCCGTATACATAAGCTTTCTGTCGTACACATTAAGGGTTAGACATTTGTATGATATAAGGTTTATTTATGTTATAATAATAATTATAATACTAATAATACTAATAAAGACTTTATTTAACGAGAGAACTCATTCGAAACTAGTCAATCTTCCATGAGGCCCTCAACAATATATATTATACAGTATTTACAAAGATATGTGATATACATTTAAAATGAATTGTAGTATATTCATGCATACAGTCACGGAAATATGTCCAAATTGAGTTGCAAGACTTAGTCATTATAATATGGTTTGGTTAATCCACTGTAAATACAATATTTTGAAATGATTAACAGATTGGGCATGTTTTATATGGTGAGGAAGTGGGTTCCAGTTTAGAGCCTGAATAGGCAAACGATTTTCTGAAAAAACTCACTATTCGGTCTTGGGGAATATAGTTGTAGATTTGAAGATTATCTTAAATTTCGCATGTTTTCAATCTTATTTTGTTTAAGAACATAAACAGCTGATATAGTTTACCGTCTAGTACTTATCACGTCACTGAACATATCAAGCGGTTTTCTCCTTTCATACTTGGTTTTTATGTCCTGTCTATAAACGAGTTTACAGCCATGTTTTAAAATCCACTAGGACTGAAATGCATTCATTTTGTTACTCTCCTTTGCATCGGTAATACATTACTATGTAATATTCTAATATTCGTATTTGAAGCGAAGTGGTAAATACGTCCGCTGACTAGGAGCGTACCATGGTGTATGATGTTGATATTGTAAACCCGTTGCTACAGGTTGTTCATATACATTTTGTAAAAACGTAAAACTATTAAAGTGTTAAATAAGAAGCATGCATAAATGCCTGTCCATCCGTTCATCCGAACTTCCACCCATCAGAACGTCTGTATGTTTTTATGTATGTCCATCTCCATTCAGTCGCATCTTACTACAATGTCTTATGGTATTACCGAACTTGCATCAACTCTTGCATATACTCTTAGAAAAACAGTTAAGCATTTGAGGTACGATAAAAAAATTCTAAGTGGGCACATGTCTTTAAAAAGAACAGGTGTATTTCGAATTATTTATGGTCTGGATATACACGATGCCAAACAAACATTTATTAGTCTGGATATAAACAAAATAAAATTTATATTCTGGATAAACAAAATAAATAAATATTCGAATAACAGTAAACTGTTTTTCCTGCACCCTATTGTTCCATATGTGATCATTATTATTTATTATATGACTGAAATGCTATTAGATTTTAAATGTTGCATATGGTATGCCCTCCCATCCCATCCCACCCTCCTTTCATCGTTAAATCGTTCAATTATATGCAGGTCCGGGCCTACAGAGCCTACGCGTATCTACGCGCCTGTTTGCAACAGTTGTGTTACATAGTAAGTCTGCACGTCCACAAATACATTATATATTGGCTTCCAAAAATATTGTGGTAAAACATTTGGGCTATCCTTCCGTACAGTTTATTTCATAGAATGCTATCACGGATAGCAGTCAGTGTAGTGTATATGGTTAACATATTGAACCAATATCATAGGATTTAACCAACAACATGTTCACCATTGAAGGTCCGCCTTGATAGCATTTATTCAACAACCTTTAGTACGCATGCGCAACAATAACAAAGGGAGTATTCATTATTATAATAATAGGGAGACATCATCGTCTGAGTTCAATATATATCATACAGATAAAGTAGTATTGTCAACTATTAATTTTATCAAATATTTAAGGTATTAATTATATACTATTAAAGTAGGCAGATACTACATTCCTTTCTTTTATATATATATATTATTTTTTTAGGAACAAACTAAACTACTTTAGAAACAAGTACAATAACAGTTATTAATTGAAAAACAAAGTGTTTCTGGCAGTCAACTGACTAGTTTTATCATTGTTCGTTTCGACTAGATAATACATCCCAACAAAATAAAGTGTTTATGGCACTCAACTGACTAGTTCTATCATCGTTTAACTTAACTCAAAACATAGTCTATAATTTTTTCTGGCATTTTTCTAGCTCTCATCGACCTTTGCGAATTCAATATGTCTCCATTAACTGGATTAGTTGGACTTACTGGTTTATCTAATGTGTTTGGTACCGAATTTTCCATACACATGGATTCATTGAATATTTCTGCTTGATCTGGTAATAGGTTTAAATCGAACTTTTGCGTATTCGGTCTTTTCGTTAAACTGCTTGACTTCTGTTGCATTTCTTTTATATTGCACACCGTCGGCTTCTATTACAACCGCGTTACCTGTTTTTTCTAAAATTTTACACGGTAAAGGATAGAATGGTGTTGTCATTTTATTTAGCCTATCTTGTCTGACAGAACTAAGTCCCCTGACTTCAAATAATTTTCCGCAGCATTTCGCTTTTTGTCTGCACATATTTTGCCTTTCCTTTATTCGCGATCCCGAACTTCAACATCCTCCATATCAAATTCTGCAAACTGAGGCAACTTAGTCCTATAATTTCGTCCGAATAATAGCTCTGCAGGGCTTATTACTGTTGTTGCTTATGGAGTGCTCCTGTACATTAACAAATATGTTTTTAAGTCTAACTTCCAATCTCGTTTTTCCGCTAGGGAAATTCAGATACGTTTGATGATCGACCTATTCTGGCGCTCGATTTCTCCATTTGCTTGTGGCCATAATGTTGTCGTTTTTATGTGGACGATTCCATTTTCGGTCATATACTTCTTAAAATGGTCCCCTATGAATTGAGGTCCATTATCCGTCCGAATACTCAAAGGCAGGACATGAGTAACAAACAATTTTGACAAAAATGAAGTGATTTTTTCAGACGTTATAGACTTCGTAATTTCAATCTGAAAAATCTATATACTATATTAATCTACAACTACAAGAACGTAGTCATCGGACGGTAAAGGTCCTGACAAGTCTGCTCCCAAATATTTCCATGGCGCTGATGGCAATTCGGTTCGCGACATAGGTTCTGGCTTATTCGGCTGTAAAACTTATTGAGAGCCGTAACAACTTTTGCAGAAATGTTCAATTTCGTTGTCGATCTCAGGCAACCATACTTTTGTACGCAACCGTTTTTTTCATTTTAACTACTCCAGGATGACCTTCATGAGCAAGGCTCATTATTTATTCGCGAAGCTCCTTCCGAACTACTATTTTGGTTCCTCGTAAAACCAGTTTTCCGATCGCACTTTATTCATCGCGAGCGGGTTAGTACTCTTTGAACTCAATATTTTGCTATTTATCATTTAATAAGCATTCTCTTTCATCGCGCAATTCTGAGTCATCTTCGGATGCTCTTTCAATCTGACGCGTTGTCAGTGCGTTTTGTGTTGCTTGGCGTGCAACAAATCTAATACAGTCTTGCGCGTACTTTCGGTTACTGGTATGATCCTTTGGCGAATCAGCCAGAAGACGCAATAATGTATTGCCTATGTTTTTCTGACCCGGTATGTACTTTACAACATATCACTATAGTTGTAATCGTAAAACTCATATTTCTATTCGCGCACAAAGTTTCGATTTTGGCGAATATATGCATTCGAGTGGCTTGTGATCACTTAAAATCTCAAAATCCATGCCAAAAACATAGATATGAAAAAGTTCGCACGCCCAAGCTATGGCAAGTGCTTCTTTTTCAGTTTGAGAATACTTTTACTCAGTATCTCTCAAACTTCTTCTCGCGTAACGAATTACCCGATACTCATGGTTTTGTTTTTGAACCAATACAGCACCTAGCCCTACCGGACTGGCATCAGCAATAACTGTAGTTGGTGCATTTCTGTCAAAATAACTCAGAGTATTAGCATCAGCTAATAGCTCTTTCAGTTTCTAAAATGATGTTTTCTGTTCGGGATCGCACACAAAAGGTTCATCCTTTTTCGTGAGTTTTCGGAGCGGCGCGGATACAGTAGCTAAATTTGGAATATATCTAGCACTGACATTAACCAGGCCTAAACAGCTTCTGACCTCGGTCGCGTTCTTTGGTTCACACGCTGCTTGAACCGCTTTCACTTTTATTTCGGCAGGCCCTACCCTGCGTTCCGACAAACATGACCCATAAATACCAACTTTTTGTTATATTGAATTGGCATTTATCAGGGTTTAATGTAAACCCTTTATCCCATAGCACTTCAATAAGGTTCTCGAGTCTCTTATTGTGCTCCTCTAGACTGGATGCATGAACAATAATATCATCCATAATGTTGTGAACACCCTCACAACTTTGCGTAGCAGCATTCCTCGATCTTCATCTCTCGATTTCAAATGATTGTCTTCATACTAAAATCTATGATAATAATAATAATAATAATAAATTCTTTATTTCATGAAGGTACAACTCATTAAGATTATACAAACAATTGCACAACACTTATCTTCCATGAGGCCTTCTGATAACAACAGCAACTTATAAACAATAGCAAGTGAATACATGCACGTAACATTAATACTATTTTTCAAGCTGGCATTCAAAACAAGTATTCACTATTAACACAACTTAATTTGAGCAGAACACTTGTTATCTTGAAATAGAAATAATTGTGTTTGAAAGCATAAATAGAAACAGAAGTCCGGATATTTTCTGGGATTGAATTCCAAGTCCGCATGGCAACATAGGTAAAAGATTGTTTAAAATATTCGGATTTAGGTCTAGGATGCTTAATGTCATGTTTAATGCATGATCTTAAATTATATCTGCTATTTTCAGAAAATGTTATTAATTTACTTATGTATATTGGTGTAAGATTATGAATTGCTTTATAAACTAAAACACCTACTTGAAATTTACATCTTGTTTCAAATGACATCCAATTTAACTCATTGAAAAGATTTGCAGAAGGTGTATGTAAAAGTTTTATCAAAATCCAGCGTGCGATGCTTTTTTGTAAAGTAACAACCTTTGTAAAATTTAATTTAGTACAATTACTCCAGAGGATAGATCCATAATCAAATATTGGAACTAAATATGCATTATAGAATAGCTTTTTCATATCAAGTGTCAAATATTTAGATATTCGTCTTAAAAGAGTGAATTTACTCGATATATGTTTACAGACTTTGCTTATCTGAACATCCCACTTTAGATGTTGATCTATTGTAATTCCGAGAAGTTTTTGAGAAGACACTGATTGTATCAGGCAATTATCTATCGAAAGCGTGAGTTTTCGAGAATGGTTTATTTTATATTTTGAACCTAATAGCATACATGTTGTTTTTGTAGGATTTATAACCATGTTATTTATAGTGCACCATTTATTTATGTTATTTAAGTCAGTTTGTAATTTATTCTCAATGGATGACACATCCAGCCCTGATGTATGTAGCGTGGAGTCATCAGCATACATGTCAACTGAAGCTTCTTTGGAAGCTAAAGGTAGATCATTTACATAAATCAAGAACAAAAGTGGTCCTAGGATAGATCCCTGAGGGACACCTGATTTGATGATTCTCTCCTAAGATTGATCAATACTGTCCAACTCTGACTACTTGTGTCCTGTTAGACAGATATGACTGAAACCAACGTATTGTTAAAGTCGAAAAATGATACAAATGCAGTTTGTATAATAGTATATCATGATCAACCATATCGAACGCCTTTCTCATGTCAAGGAAAACACTGCCAACAAAGTTTCCAGAATCAATTTGTTTCAACCAGCTATAAACAAGGTTAATAAGTGCTGTTTGGCAAGAATGATTTTTACGAAATCCAGATTGAGCCGAGTACAAAATATTAAATTGTTGAAAGAAAGAGTGCAGTTGCGCAGCAACATGCTTTTCAAATATTTTGGAAATTGTTGGTAATAATGAGATAGGTCTATAATTGTTCGGGTCATCTTTTGGTCCATTTTTGTGTATTGGTAACACGCATGCCTTTTTTAGCTGATCAGGAAATATGCCTTGATCTATGCATTTATTAATGATTGAAGTGATAGCATTAATGATACAATCCGATGCTGGTTTTATAATACGAGGTCCAATACCATCTATACCTTTTGCTTTATTTATATCTAATTTATCAATTATTAGCCTTACTTCGAAAATCGAGATGTAATCTATTTTAAATATTGCCTGTTTTAATTTATTATCAATACGTTTTTTTTAATTCAGAGTAGTTATTTGCATATACTGGAGTTTTGTTTATTGTATTAGCAATATTAACAAAGTGGTCATTTAGAGCGTCAGCTATATTTTTCTCCCCCTCAGTTGTAACATTATTAATATTTAAAATTGGTGGTAATTTTATAACAGTTTGATTGGTCTGATCAGATATTGATTTAAGATGCGACCAAATAAATTTAGAGTCTTTTTTATCTTTAATTGCATTTGCAAAAAACTTTTTCTTACCTAAAGTAATCAGATGGTTAGTTTTATTCCTCCATTTTTATATTCTGGCCATTTTTTAGCTTTATTGAACTTATCACGTAATTTTGTTGCCTCTTTAATTTTATCAGAGTACCATTCAGGCTGTTTTGGGCGTTTAATTCGTCTCTGTTTTAAAGGAGCATGTTTAGAAAGAGCATAGTTTAACACTGAGTATAAATATGCAAGTGAAGTGTTTGGATCAGTGAGTGTTTCAGCAGTATTTATTCCTGAATTATATAACTCATTTTTAAATTCTTGTTCATCAAATTTGCCAAATGATCTGTAATTAATAGTTGTATGACCGTTTAGCGAATCTTGATTTTGTCGTTTAATTTTCCTAATAAAACATACTGGATAATGATCACTCATGCATATGAATGGTACATTTATTTCGATTACATTTTCAGGATGTGTAGTATAGATATGATCAATTATTTTAGAACTTGAAATTGTCACTCTGGTAGGCATGTTGATTAATTGCACAAGACCTTGATTAATGAGAAAATCTGACCATTTTTGATTGTCAAAGCCAGCCGTAGGAGAGTAATTGATATTAATATCACCTAGAATGTATATTTCTTCGATTTCCTTTGAGGAAACGCTATACTGATCTTCAAAAGTATCAATCCAAGATTGTAAAGAATTAGGAGGTCTATATATGAAAGACAGAATAAATGGCTTGCTATTTGGAAAACGTATTTCTAGCCAAATACTTTCTATTAAATCATTTTCAAGATCAAATCTACGTACTGATGGAATCTTTTCACTAATATATACTAAAATACCACCTCCCTGTTTATGAGTTCTATCTTTTCTTTCGGATTTATATCCATTAACATGAAGGTCATTATCCGATACATTTTCGGAAAGGAATGTCTCACACAAGCCTAAAATATTGACAGAATAATGATGCCGAAGAAGTAGTTTTAACTCGTCAAGCTTAGGCATTATATGTTGCACATTTAGGTTTGCTATTTTTAATCCCTTTTGTTTTAATTTGAAAAATGATTCGAAATATGTGTGTTACAATGTATATCCATCCTTCCACTACCATCCAATTTAAAATTTGTGCTAATAGGTTTCAGATATGTACAAGCACTATTATAACGATTTACATGTGTAACATTTAAACCACAAGTGTCGTTCGTGTAGATATTTTCCTTCAAAGGTTCGGAAGTTTGAGTGTCATTAACATAGTTACTGTTTAAAGAACAATTTTCATTTTCGTTCACATGTTTGGAAGCTTGAGTATCATTTACAGAGTCATTTGTTTGAAAGCAAGTACACTTTACAGTATTACAGTGTGAACACAAATTTAAAAGAATATCGTACTTATTAGTACAGTTTGTGTGATAGCAGGGTTCGCTCTTGTTTTCCTATTGCCTCCATCTAAAGTCAACATTTCAATGGCTATATCTTCATCTCGGACGTATATATTGTCTAACAGTTTGGAAATCCTGATGGTTGTTATCAGTGCGGTGTTTAATAATCTCACAGGATTTATGTATGTTCTGTACGAATGTACTGGTCCCTTTGTTCGATAAATGTATACCGTCGCGCATGAAGAGATGTGTAGCGGCGGTCCCGTCCCCGTATATGTACGAGCTGAAGCATTCAATCACGTGCACTGAGTTATTTTCTGCCAGTTGTATTATCGCATCGTTGTACGGAATGACATCCACATCTCTTCTGGGGCACAGTGTGCACAGTTTTACCGAGCACTTTTCTCCAAGAACCCTGTCGATGAGACGTTGGTATTCGGCGGCGAAATTATCAAGTGATATTCCGTTCGATGCATCGTTGCCGCCGACGTAGAGAACTACTGTTTTAATTTGACGTAGATCTTTCGATTTAATGATTTCATTCAGCCGGGATATAGTTGCCCCCGGGTTTGTACTTATTTGCACATCTGTATGCAAGCCACGTTGTTTTATTCCTTTCAATATAAGAGAGAGATTTCAATTTTAACATCGTTAACTATCCACACCTGGATGTAGATGTGCCTCGTGCTACCTCATACGGAGTGTATATCTCCCAGCTCATTCGATTTGCTAGAGCGTGTAATGATGTTATAGACTTCAATGATCGATACAAATTATTACAGGTAAACTTTTTCAGCAGAGGTTTCGTTATCACAAACTACGTAGATCTTTCTCTAAATTCTACCGCCGCAACGAGGGCCTGCTGGAAAAGTACAACACCAACCTTAAAACACTTCTGCGACTAGGCATATCACAACCCTCATTTTATGGAGATGTGGTCTATAAACTTCGAAAGTTAAAGGGGTCTGACGGGTTTCCTGACCGCTTTACAAATTTAATCAGGAAGTTCGTCAGAAAAGGATATAACCCTTTGGTTTTACAGCGCACTGCATGTTTAGTGATTGACCCCTCTACAGTCAGTCATTAAGCTTCACTTTTCACTTGTGCGATTACTGGACTACCTCTTCGGACTCGATGATTGTACCTACTGAAACCCCAACTAAGGGAGGTGGGTGCATGAGCTTTCGTCCCTCGGGTTTCTGGTCGTACCCTAGATTGGTTTTCTCTTTAGCTGCAACTACTATGGTTGTTCAGTACGATTCTGGATACATCCTGAGATGTTTTTGATGTGTTTCTTTAGTTAGTTTCTCTGGATGTGGACTTTATTGTTAGAGAATTCCTTTTGACGGGATGTAGTTTTGTTTACATTGTCTTGTCTATTTGGGCGCTGAAAAAGACAGGATAATAGCGAGGATTGTGCGCATATAAAATCGATTAAAGCTAACCAGTAGGCCTTATTGCCTACTGACCGTTCCAAGTCGGTAACCCTGTCTTTACCACCCTTTGTGTTGTTTTTTGTTTCTTTCATTGTATTGTCACGTCCTTGTTTGAAGTACAGTGCGGACCTACGATGCCATTGCGTTCGGACGCTGTGGTTTCTATAGGACCCTATATATCATTTTTTCAATATCTGTTGCACGATTTTTTGGTACATTTCAGGAGCACAGCTTATTTCAAAATGTAACCCCTTACTTTCTCGAAGATATCAAGTTGTTCCAGTTCATTCAATTTGTTGCTTAATTTGTCTCTAAGCATGAAAGGAATTCTTCGGGCATGTTGAACAACTGGCGTTACGTCCTGGTCAATTGGAATGGTCAACTAAAAAATCTTTAAATTTCCCACGCCTTTGAAAACATCCTCATACTTTTCAAACAACTGAGATGTCTCTAAATTAACAACATTGACATCAATTTTTAATACTCCAAGATCAGTGGCAGTTGTATTTCCTAATAATGCCTGTCCTTCATTTTCGATCACTACAAATTCCACATCATCCAATGCTGTGTCACCCATGTTGACAGTAGAAGTGAAAACACCAGCAACATCCAATGGAGCTTTACTTCCATACGCATACAACCTCTTTGTAGTGATTCTAGACGAACATTTTATTCCTTGTTGCTTTGGTGATGCCCACTGTTTCTGTCTATTACATTACAACTTGCAAACCTGGAAATGATCGTACGGACCCAATCAATTATCGCCCTATTTATTTAACGAGTTGTATATGCAAAACCATGGAACGAATGATTAATGAGAGACTCGTTTGGTACCTGGAGTCCAACAAACTGATAACAAAGTATTAAAGTGGATTCCGGCGCCAACTAGGCACAACAGACAATCTCATTCGATTTGAATAATTTATTAGGGAAGCTTTCGTAAAGAAAGAAAATCTAGTCGTTGTATTTTTTGACTTGGATAAAGCTATGATACTGCATGGAAGTACGGTATCATGAATGATCTTTATGACCTTGGTCGTAGAGGCCGATTACCAATTTTTAAAGAGAATTTCTTAGATGATAGATAGTTTAATATAAAAATTAACAGTATAGTTAAATGCATAAATCCTTGAGTGGATTGCTCTCTATATGTTGACGACTTTGTTATATGTTATCGTGCAAAAAACATGAACACTATTGTGAGACAACTTCAACAATGTCTCAATAAACTTCAGACCTGGTCGGATGAAAATGGTTTTAAATTTTCTAAAAATAAAACTAATTGTATGCACTTTTGTCAACTACGTTAAACATCATGAAGACCCTCATCTAACACTAGATGGGTCACCAGTACCAGTAGTGGATGAGACAAAATTCATTAGACTTATTTTCGACCGTAAATTAACGTTTATACCACACCTTAAATACTTGAAGGCCAAGTGACTTAAAGCTCTTAATTTATTAAAGTTGTTGCAAACACTAATTGGGGAGCAGATCGTAAAGTAGTTTTACAACTTTATAGATCTCTTATCAGATCCAAGCTGGACTACGGCTCAATAGTATTTGGATCGACTAGCAAGTCATACTTGCAGATGCTCGATCGTATACATAATCAAGGCTTACGACTCGCCTTAAGTGCCTTTCGTACATCACCAGCCGAAAGTCTTCATGTTGAAGCTAATGAACCAACGACGGGACAAATTAGCACTTCAATATGCCATTAAATTACAATCTAACCATTCAAACCCAACTTACGATACTGTTTTCAATCCTAGTTATGAACCCCTTTTTGATCGAAAACCGAAGAAAAATTAAGATTGCCAAGTACAAAGTACCACAAATTCCACCGTGGACTTTGGAAACACCAACAATTATTTTTGATCTTTGTAATAGTAACAAATTCAGCACAGACCGTACACCAGTGTTCTCCCTATTGTCTAAGTAGCAACATAAACCCCAAAATAAACCCCAAAATAGCCACATAAACCTACGGAATGAAAGGAATTTACAGTTTCTATTGTTCTTATAGCCCCATAACTCCAATCTGTTAGCTCGGACGGACGGACAGGGTGAAACCAGTATATCCCAGTACACTTTAGCGGGGTATAATTGAAGTTTGTCGACTTAATTGATGGAGTGTGGGCGGTGGAAATACTGGGGCGCAACTGAACTTTTTCAATATTAGGAGCGTGGCTGATCCCCATCCCTCTCTACTGCGCCCCATCCCATATTTTTCGTTCAAATATGCACACCGCCTGCATGTGACTGACGCCCGTCTGTTCGTGGACCTTAACCATAATTCTAAGTTCCAAAAGGGATATAACTGTTGAAAAATGCATAAAAGAGTTATGAAACTTGATTTGCTGCGGGATGTTATAATGTAGAGCAACTATGCAATGTTTCAAAGCTGTAGCTGTAATAGTTACTAAAAAAGTGGACATTAACGCAAAACGTAGGAACATTCCAAGTTCAAAAAGGGGCATAACTTTCGCAAAATGCACAACAGAGCTATGAAACTTGATTTGTTGTGTAATGTTATGATGTAGAACAAGTAGTATGCAAAGTTTCAAAGCTGTAACTGTAATAGTTACAGAAAAAAGTGGAATTAACGCAAAACCTAACCAAACTTTTAAGTTAAAAAAGGGGCATGACTTTGCAAAATGCACGACCGTGTTATGAAACTTGATTTGCTGTGTGATGTTATGATGTAGAACCACAATGCAAGTTTTAAAATTGTAGCTGTAAGAGTTACTGAAAAAAGTCGACCTTAACGCAAAACTTAGTGCGGACCTACGATGCCATTGCGTTCGGACGCTGTGGTTTCTATAGGACCCTATATATCATTTAACAAGAATTCTAAGTTCCAAAAAGGGGCATACATTTTGCAAAATGTATAACAGAGTTATGAAACTTGATTTGCTGTGTGATGTTATGATGTAGAACAACTATGCAAGTTTCAAAGCTGTAAGAGTTACTAAAAAATGTGGACCTTAACACAAAACTTAACCAAAATTCTAAGTTCAAAAGGGGGGCAAAATGCACAACAGAGTTATGAAATTTGATTTGCTGTGTGATGCTATAATGTAGAACAAGTATGCAAAGTTTCAAAGCTGTAGCTGTAAGTTTTACTGAAAAAAAGTGTATTATTGTTTTTATAAGTGGTGTTAGATAGTTAACCTTTAAATAAGTTGTATGATGGCAAGTTGAAGCTCAAATAGAATCCTCTGAAAGATCTCAAGCATATTTCACAGCAGAAGAGGCACTTGTTTTTATGATAAAGTTGATCAACTTATCCCGAATGATTCTTACATTTGATAACTTTAATAAATCAATCTCCCATCACAAAGATCGTAAAATAAGTAGTTTAAAAAATGGCAATTTCTGCATTTATACAGAACGTATTATATTAACTTAACTCACGTCATGAAAACTAATAGAAAGCATGATATTTACAAAATCCTATTAGATAGAAAATTAAAGTAAAAGCGCGGCACAACCTTTCTTAAAACAAGCTAAACGAAAGTTATTCTTATATATAAAATAAATTCATTATTTTTATCGAATAGGTTCGAGAAATCAGAAACAAAGTAATGCACTCGCCCGATCTCACATCGTCTACACATGATGTCAATGACCTCGTTCAGAAGTCGTTGGACATTCTTGAAGACCCACCCACGCTATTGACAAAACAAGCTGCTATAGACGCCGTCAACAAAATAAAGGAGGTAAATATTTAAGTATTACAGAAAATGTTTTGACTACATGTTCATTTATGCTTAAGACTCTTGTACCTATAATAACAGGTTTTATACCGACGTTTTAAGCTCAAGTTTACTTGACTGTTTGCATTTGTTGTAGGGTTTTGAAGGATGAGGCATTATCATTCATGTATATAGGAGTTTAAATGCGTTCGTTTTTAAACTGATTTTATGGAACTATTACTTTTAATTGACTAAATACAAACGTGTTGCATTATTTACGAAAGACTTTTGGAAAAATATAATTATTTTATTGCTCGATGGTATATTTAAGCTCCTTTTTACGCAGTTTCATTTCCCCTCCATGTTTCAGTGTTCTTGGTTTGGAAAATAGCGTTCACTACGTTTACATATGAATGATTAAAGAAATAACTGATCTAATTTATGTGAATTCTTTGAGTACTTTTCATACTATTTGAATACATTTGTTATATTAATTGTTGTTGCTGGTTTTGCACTTCCTTTCTCGTTACATTTTACCCGTAATAGATACTCAAAAGAAGATCCCCTTTAAGCAACAAACAAAAACAAGAAATAAAAGTAGCAGACTCGATGTTATTGAATCTGTTCATGATAGGTAATGTTAAGTGCTACACCTCTCACGCCTCCTAGCACCGTCTTAAGCGATATTATATTTTAAAGCCACAAAGATCGGGCTTGATGGTCTCAAAGGACCAGTAAGTAATAACACTACTGAGTTGTAGTCGGATCGAGTTTTTACGGCTGCCACACAGTACTAACAAACACTATTGTGAATGTCAATACATACTGAGAAGAAGATCCCTGGATACAACAAACACAAACAAGAGATAAAACTAGCAGATTCGGTTGTATTGAGTCTGCTCATGAGAGTTAATGTTAAGTGCAACATCTATCACGCCTCCTTGCACCGGCTTAAGCGACATTCCTTTTTAAAGTCATAAAGATTGGGCTCAAAGGACCAGTAAGTAATAATACTACTGATTTGTAGTTGGGGCGAATTTTTTACGGACGCCACACATCACTAACAAACGCTAGTGTGAATGTCAATACATACTGAGAAGAAGATCCCTGGATACAACAAACACAAACAAGAGAAAAAACTGGCAGATTCGGTTGTATTGAGTCTGTTCATGAGAGGTAATTTTAAGTGCAACACCTATCACGTCTCCTACCACCGGCTTAAGCGACATTCCTCTTTTAAGCCATAAAGATTGGGCTTGATGACCTCAAAGGACCAGTAAGTAATACTACTACTACTACTAAGAATACGTTTTCCCTTAAAATAAGTAGAATTGATACCACTAACAGGAAGCAGCGTCGCTATAGCCGAGGGGTTAACGATGTTGCGTTGTAAACCTTCTCGCCTCTAACCGCTGCGGGTTCGAATTTGTAAGTGATGAAGTGTCGATTCTTACGGAACGCTGGATGTGTACAGTACTGGTTGTACCCAGGAAAAGTGGGTCGTCTACCTCCACCACAAAAATATCGACCGTCATATATAACCTCTATTTTCCCTTCTTCTTTCCCTTCCGGAACTAGGCCAGGAGTCTTCGTTAGGACTGTACCGATGACCTCTAACAGGGAATGAGATCCCTTCGTCCCTTCCAATTGTATTTACCGTTAACGTATGTCGCAATTTACAGTTTAGAACTGTGTAGTTTAAGCTTACATGTGTTGAACATGACGTAACACACCATACAAACAAACAAACTAATAGGAAGCTATCCTACTGCATGATATTGCGCGTTCTATAATGTTTAAATACACATACACGCTAAGGGTGATCATCTGGGTCTTATATTAGCAGCACGAGGAACATTTTACCATTTTGGCAAAACAAAACTTGGTCAGGGGCACATATAACACACCTTAAATCTTTTAGTAGAATTGTTTCATTTTCCCAGGATATATATATTAAGTATAGTAGAGACTAAAAATGTTAGCATAATGCAAACAATAATCCCGAGACTGTATAGTTGTATCACTTTTTAACTTGCCATTAGGATTCATAGGTTCGGGGTATAAATAACATAATGACATGTTATGAAGAGACGTGAAACAACCATTAATCTCAATTAACTTGCCAATATAGACTTAGATATGTATTTGTTTGAATTAAATTAATTTAAATAGTCTCTATACCCTAGAATTACCTTTAAAATTATGTTAACATGACAAGAGATGTATTTTAGATGAATATATGTAAGCATGTAGTTGATGTCTTCTTTGTAAAATCTGTGATGGAATAGGTCGGATACATAACTTGTAAACATGTGCTAATTAAATTCAGAATAAAGCAAACAAGTTATTACCAATTCAACTGCTTATGTTGCAGATACATACTGTTGAAATTAGTATTACCCGGGAAGATGAAATGCATGTTCTCATAGATGCTGTCAAGGCTTTGGAAGTGGGACAAGCTGAACACGAGGAGAAAATGAAAGTGTTGTTAGAAGAACACAAGACAGTTGTTGGAGACGAAATAAAGACCCAATGTCACGATGTTGAGGAGAAAACCAAATCCCAGATTGATGATGTCAAAGCAACCCTTGAAGAAAAGGAGAACAAAATAAAACAAATTGAAGGCTTGCTTGATTTAGAACAGATACACGTAAAACAGGTAAATGCTACACTATGTCTTAAGGTAATCGTATTCATTTAATTTGGGGCTGCATTAGCAGAAACTATAAAGAGCATCTCCTTGAATGTTACTTTCCCTGTCCGATCTTTTTATAATTCTTTACGATAGTGACTGTTTATTATGATTGACTTTGATAAACGAGTTCTCTAATATGATATGAGTCTATGTAGAGTATCCTATCTTGTTATCCAACGAGTGTATTAAGTCAAACATACACAGTAACGAATGTAAAATTCTATTTATCACATTACAATAAAGCATGAAGTCGTTTGATTGTTTTCATTACGTCAGCTATGTTATACGGCTGTCACGCGTTCACTTTACAAATAATGCGATACCTAAAACGAGTATGAAAGGAGAAATTTGGAAATCGTCGAACACGTTAAATATATATATATATATTTGCCGTCTCGGTCTCATTGAGACTGTTCATGAACGGTAATGGAAATGCCATGAACGGTAGTGGAAATGCTAGATACCATTCGCGCACTCATGCCCCGATTTGATTGAGCAGAACTCAATATTTAAAATGTCAATATTACAAAACTTTGAGTATGCACATGACGGTTAACATTGAACCTTCAATGTGGTATTTTCATATCATTCCATGGCCAGAGGCCTATGGTCCCAGTTTCAAACAAACTGCTTTGCTCTAAACGAGAAAACAACGGGTGAAATAAACAAAATGGAATTTAGTTGGGAGCAGCTGGTATGAAGAAAATGTTATAAGTCCAACAGGACGAGTAGCATCTCCAACAAGTATTACAAAGTAACGGTGATTCAAAAAAGTACATCACAAACACATTCAGTAAAAAAGCACAACACAAACATATAAGGGTTGACAACAGGGGTACCGCCTTGGAACGGTCAGTGGCAAAAGGGACCATCGGGGAGTTTTAACCGGCTCAAGGGTATATCAAACCTCACTCGTACCCTGTCTTCATTCCTAAACAAAAGGACACTGTAAATAAAAGTAACCCTTACATTAGAGAAAGCGTAGATAGGTGTTATAAGAAAAAACACAGAAATGTTTATGTATATAATATATAAAAAAATAAGTTAAACCTAAGAA
Organism: Cyrtodaria siliqua; assembly: GCA_037043455.1. Lineage (NCBI taxonomy): Eukaryota > Metazoa > Mollusca > Bivalvia > Adapedonta > Hiatellidae > Cyrtodaria > Cyrtodaria siliqua. The sequence goes on along the minus strand of JAWPHD010009052.1, from coordinate 27,445 downwards.
AGAATCTCATATGTACTCGATGACTTGTCCGCAGTCAGAGCATCAAGGGAAAACCGTTAAGGGCACGACAAAACGAAGTGAAGGACATTCATCAAACGGTTAACACGTAGTCATAGAGTCCACCGCCCGTCCGGTCGTTGCACATTCAAAGAGGAAAGAAAGCTTACTTGCAAACTGTAGAAGGGTCCACAACTAAGCATGTAGTGCGCCGACGAATACTTCGGTCGTAGCGTCTGTTTATAAATTTGCTGATAATTTTAATAAATTACTCATGAAAATTATCACGACCGATAATTTTCCTAAGTTTGTAAATCACATCTCCATAAAGGACGGGTTGTGATAAACCTTGTCGCAGAAGTGTTTTAATATTGCTATTATATTTATCGAGCAGATCAGTATAACGATAATAAAACTTAGAAAAAGTCTTACATAACAAATGGTGACGGTAACCCTTTTGGAGGAGTCAGTAATGTTAAGATTACGAAGGTTGAAGTCCTAAACACGGCTACAAGCTCTGGCAAAACGAATTAACTGAGAAATATACACGCCATTAGAAACAGTATTGGGGATATCCCCATCCAAATGTGGATAATTAACAATATCGAAATCAGAATCATCTCTCTTATCATAAATTTTACTACTCCATGTTCAATAGAAAGATGTAAATCAAGAAACGGAGAGAGAAAATCCGAAACGTTAGCTTATTGGGTTTTAGTTCTGGAGGATAAATGTTAGGAACCATAGAAGAAGAAAAGTATAATCCAAATTAAGAATATCATCCATATAGCTGAGGTGTTATTAAAGGCGTCGATGCCATCAGCTTGTGTAACTGGAGAAAGTCCTAACATAAAGTCACGTTCGTAGCAATATAAAAGCAAAACTGCGACATAGGACACATATGTACACGTGTTTTTTTTAATTGGTTCTATTTTCCAGGTCGATACAATTCTTAAATCAGTCAACACTGTTATTGAAAGTAACATGGAAGCAACACGTGACATTCGGACAAATATGGAAGTTGTGATTAACAATAACAGGAAGCTACACGAATTAATAAGCGGTAATCGACAATGGGTTGATAAAGAAATACGAGACATCAAGGCAAATCAGGAAAGCATCTTGGAGACACTTTTACAGTTGCATTCAGATCAAACGAATACAAACCAACGAATTGCTGACCTGGATTCGCGACAAAACGAAACGCAAACAAAAATGAAAGAATTTGGGCAGATAGTAACAGAAGGTATGTAGATACATGCATTTCTAATTATAGCCAGTTTCATTTCTTCGAAAAAGCGTCAATACCGTAGAAACATGGCATGATACCCCTCCTAGTAATATTAGTTGACACTGGACGAACTAGTCCTAGCACTATTTGTTATATGCTATATTGCCCATTGTCTTCCATTATCACGTTTATCGTGAATGCGATAAAGGCCTAAATGAAAGTCAATTTCAGCGATATGGTCCGTGACTATGTACTCATTAACTTTTACCTGTCATAATTTGGTTTTAACATACATGTATTTTATTAATTATATTTACAACTTGTGCGTTAATACTCGTACAATGATAACAAATAAAAAGACCGGAAGGAACGGATCGGATCGGAACTTATTAAGTACCTTACCGTACACAGTTTTTATATTAAACGCTGATTATACATTACTCAATGTACTTGTGATTTAAGTCAATGACATTATAAAAAAAAGAAAATAGCAACCAAAAGATCTAAAACAATTGCCAATGATATCAATATCTAAAATACTTAATACATAAAATCTAGTTGATCCTAGAAGAAATGCATGTAGATGTGAACTCCAAGATGGCAACCAAAGCTAAACATAGATTGAAAAAAAGTTTGTGACGACTACTTCTTGAAAACTGTAATTACGATGTTTGTAGAGCGTTATCTTTCCTTTTCAACAACATCTTTATAAGATACGGTAAAACTGTTTACTGCAAGGATGTTGGGGAATTGTTTTTGTACTGCTATGAAATAGATTTTATGTTGAGTTTGTCACCTGCTATCCAGAGTGAAGTTATTGATGCGTTTAATAATACATCTCGGTATCTAGATGACTGACATACTCAGTATTGATAATCCGTTCTTTTCTCATATGGTTGCTAAAATTATCCATAAACCATTGAGGGCACGACAAGACAGGATTGCAGACAACACCAAACGTCATAAACTCTTTTGATAAACCTTTTAACACGTTTAACACGTTTAACAAAGATAGTATCTAATTAGTCATGACCAAGGATCTTACTAACTTTGTAAATCATGTCACCATAGAAGTCATGTTGTGATAGTCCTTGTCGCAGAAGAGTTCTAAAATACTTTTATATTTGGAAAGAAGATCAGGGTTACGATAATACAATTTTGCAAATGTTTTATGAAGTTTATGGTAACGGTAGCCCTGATGGAGTACATTTTTAGTTAGACAAATATTACGAATATTAAAGCCCTCTACTCGAGTACAAGCTCTAGAAAACGAATATGTTGGGACACATAGACCCCATAAGACGTTGCTTGGGGAACATCACCATCTAAATTGGGATGATTAACAATATCAGAATTAAAATCAGAATTAAAATAATCTCTCTTGTCATATATTTTGCTAATTATTTCACCATTTTCAATAGAGAGATGTAAATCGGGAAAAAAGCGTTATTATCAGAAATAATAGCCTAATAGATAATAGATTTTTGTCTCGTTCAGAATGAAATTTGTTTTGATTTATTGTTATTATTGAGATATTAAAGGTATTGTCTACTAGTGGTTTAGCAGTTTGGTTCAGTATATATTATTAACCATATAAAACACTTAAATGATAGTTGACAATGATTGATGCTTGCGTTCTATTAGTTTTGCATTGTAAATATAGATATTAGAGATAAAGAGATAGTGTTGCGTATGTTGTTGTCAAGCAAATATGAGAAATAGGGTCCTATAGAAACCACAGCATCCGAACGCAATGGCATCGTAGGTCCGCACTGTACTGCAAACAAGGACTTGAAAATACAATGAAAGCGACAAAAAAACAACAGAAGGGGTGGTGAAGACAGGTTTACCGACTTGGAACGGTCAGTAGGCAATAAGGCCTACTGGTAAGCTTGAATCGATTTTATATGCGCATAATCCTCGCTATTATCCTGTCTTCAGCGCCCAAATAGACAAGACAGTGTAAACAAAACTACATCCATCAAAAGGAACTCTCTAACAATAAAGTACACATCCAGAGAAACTAACTAAAGAAACACATACAAAAATAATAAACATCTCAGGATGTATCCAGAATCGTACTGAACAACCATAGCAGTTGCAGCTAAAACGAAAACCAATCTAGGGTACGACCAGAAAACTCGAGGGACGAAAGCTCATGCACCTACCTCCCTTAGTTGGGGTTTCAGTAGGTACAATCATAGAATCCCAAGATGTAGTCCAAGTTCTATCTTTCAAATAACAGAAAATGAGTATTTAAAAAGGTTTTGTTGTTAAAACGTTAGTACATACTCATTCTTAGTTTCTTTCAACTTATTACAGCTGCAGCAACAAATACAGTGAGGCAAAACATTATTGGTAAGTCATTTATTTTAAAGACAAAAAGTATGAAAGGTGAAATTTGTAAATTTGGACAGTCACCCCGATAATTAATACCTGTCTCAGTCAAATATCATTGACCATCTTCATTATACAGATGTGGACAATATGTCAATATGTCAATTGTTGTGGCTTTAAAGTAGAATACCACTTAAGCTGGCGCTAGAGGATGTGAGCGGTGTTGTGAGAGGTGTTGTGAGAGGTGTTGCAGCCTATATTACATCTCATGAATAGGCTCAACAAAAACGAATCTGCTGATTTTATCTCATGTTTGCTTTTGAGACCAAGCGATTAAACTTGCATGATCTGATGAAGGTGAGTTCAGATCTGTTTAGAACATAAAAGAGTATGAGAATTTACCTTTGGAAACTACATTAACAATTTCCTTTTTTTTATTTTATTTTAATTAAATATAAAATGTATATATATATATATGTATGTTTACACTACGACTTAGAATATGCATACTAATTATTCTTAACACGTATTGCAGCAAATACGAAGGCTCACATTGAAACACATGCGAAGAACAAATGTTACACAAATACCAGTGCAGTTCAGACGGTTCTTGATAAACTCTCAGAGAAGCACGTTGTCATCATCACTGGAAAGGCTGGAGTAGGAAAGACAACGGCTGTTTTAGAGGTGATGTCTAAAATCTCAGATGAGTATTTGACATCAGAGTCTATGGACATGGCTATTATTGATAAAGCCGGACATTGGGATACGGTAGTTAATTGTAATGATAAAATGTTAGTTTTGTTAGACGACCCTTTCGGAAGAACAAATTTAGATCAAAACAGTTATGACAAATGGGAGAAAAAATTTAATCAGGTGTTTTCTTGTGTAGAAAAGGGAAATTTATATGTAGTTTTAGGAATACGGCTTAATATTTTTGATGAATTGCGAGATACAATCCGTAAATATAATTTGTTTGATGACAAACCCATCGTAAATTTGTCGGCACAAGAATATGAGCTTAGTGAAAAAGAAAAAAGTACAATGGTACAGAAATACATGCACCTTTACAGTCGAGATATTAGCCGCCATGACCAGATCGCAGTAATTTCAACCAATCCTTGTGGGTTCCCACAAACATGCTTTCTGTTTTTCAAAGAGAGCGCCCTCTTCAATCTTGGAGTAAGTTTCTTTAAACGCCCAGATGCATCTTTACGCAATGAAATTGAGTATTTACGTACATCTTCTAGCAATATCAAGAAGTTCCAATATTGTGTTTTAGTTTACACATTACTTTACAAAACCATAAGCGTACCGACTATCGATATGGTTAAAATGAATGACATATGTATGCATTTAGAAATGAGGGAAATATCTGCGCGAGATATAGAAGAAGCCATCATATCTTTGTCAGGCATTTATATTATAGAGTCTCAGGGCGTGTATGAATTCAAGCATATGACAATACTGGAAGCCGTCTTTCTTTCCTTCGGAAAGTTAGCACCTAAATTTACAATTCAAACTTGCAGTACGCACGCTTTGCATGAGTTGATAAAACCAGAAACTTATCAAATTAAAGAAAATGAAATCGTGCTTAGAATACGCAGATCAGATTTACAAGTCCTAGTAGAGAGATTATTGAGTGCAGATCCCACATTTTACACAGATGACCGAGAGGTTCTTTTAGACCTAGTAGAAAACGTTTGCAGCAATCTCACGTTTCAAGAAACTATGTCAGAAATGCCTTGTCCGTCTAAAACTTTAAAGTTTTTCGTAGCTTGTAGATTCGGGCAAACGCATTTGGTAAAACAAATGTTAACTTCTAATGAAAAGCTTGACATAATAGCTAAGTTAAAGGGGGTATTGTTTTCAAAGCCTAAAACTGCAATATTATCCCGCAAGGTTATCATTCATGGTCTTTATCAGGCTGTGGTCCAAGGCCATTTGTCTTCCGTGAAGGCAATATTGAAGTTTGATAGTACACTATCCGAGTGTACATACAGTAAACAAGAGAAATTTGTTCCAATGATACATATTGCTGCCTCATGGAATCAGCTACAAATTGTGAACTACTTGTGTTCATTCAACTCTGATGTGATACGGACGACTGCTACCAAGACATCATTGCTCCATTACTGTGTGGTTAACGGCTTGTATGTCGTATTAGAGGCTCTTCTAAAGGACGACCCACTGCTTGCCAATCTTACAGACACTGACGGGTATTCCGCAATTTGTTACGCGGGAGCCATGGGACAGAGATCTATTATTACTCGTATGTATAAATACAAAGCTGACATAAATTGTTATGACCGTTGGGGTAAAACACCTTTACACTATTGTGCTGCTAACGAGTGGTATGACGTATTAGAGACATTATTGAAAGAAGATTCTAGACTTGTAAATATCAGGGACATTAATGGAGATCCACTTATTTGTTGGGTAGCTAGAAAAAAGGATAAGGCTATGTTCAAGTTCTTGTATAAACACAAAGCCAATGTATCCGAATATGATTCAAATGGTCGAACAGTCCTACACTACTGTGTAGAAAACGGCTGGTGTGACGTACTTGAGATTTTGTTCAAAGAAGATTCTAGACTTGTCAATATCAGAGACGCTAGAGGAGATCCACTTATTTGTTGGACAGCTAGACAACGATTTAAGGCTATGTTCTTGTATTTGTATGAACATGACGCTAATGTAAATGCGTGGGATTTCAATGGTCAAACAGTACTGCAATGCTGTGTAGATAACGGCTGGTGTGACATACTTGTGAAATTGGTCGAAAACGATTCTTCACTTGTCAATAGCATAGACTCCAGCGGAGATCCTCTTATTTGTTGGGTAGCTAGAAAGAATCTCAAGAATATGTTCATTCTTTTGTATGAGCAAAAAGCCGATTTATGTGTTTCCGATTCAAATGGTCAAACAGTGTTGCATCACTGTGTGGAAAATCAATGGTTAGACGAGCTTGAGACATTGTTGAAAACCGATTCTGAACTTCATGCTTTGGGGAGAAAAAGATTGCCTCATGTTCGTTACTGGTTAGATACTGACCATTACGACAAATTAGAGATAGACCAAATGTTGAAAAATGATTCTAAACTTGTCAATATCAGAGACATTAAAGGAGATCCTCTTATATGTTGGGCAGCTCGTAAGAAAGATAAAGACATGTTTATGTTTTTCTATAAACACAAAGCCAATGTAAACACTTACGATTCAAATGGTAAAACAGCGCTACATTACTGTGTGGAGAACGACTGGTGTGACGTACTGGAGACGTTGTTCACAGATGATTCTAGATTGGTCAATACCAGAGACGATAATGGAGATCCTCTTATTTGTTGGGTAGCTAGACAGATAGATAAGGCGATGTTCATGTTTTTGTATAAACACAAACCCAATGTCAAGTCTTGCGATTCAAAGGGTAAAACATGTCTACATTACTGTGTAGAGAACAAATGGTTCGACGTACTTGAGACGTTGTTTAAAGACGATTATACATTGGTCAATACCATAGACACTAAGAGAGATTCCCTTCTTTGTTGGGTAGCTAGAAAGGAACTTAAATTTATGTTCTCGTTTTTGTATAGCCACAAAGCCAATGTAAATGTTTCGGATTCGCAGGGCCTTACAGGTATACATTACTGTGTACAGAACAAATGGTACGGCGTACTTGAGACGTCGTTCACAGACGATTCTACATTGGTCAATACCATAGACACTAATGGCGATTCCCTTCTTTGTTGGGTAGCTAGAAACAAACTTATATATATGTTCACGCTTTTGTATAAACACAAAGCCAATGTAAATGTTTCAGATTCGCAGTGTCAGACAGTAATACATTACTGTGTGGATAACGACTGGTATGACATACTAGATATGTTGTTCAAAGACGATTCTACATTGGTCAATATCATAGACACTAATGGAGATCCTCTTATTTGTTGGGTAGCTAGACAGATAGATAAGGCGATGTTCATGTTTTTGTATAAACACAAACCCAATGTCAAGTCTTGCGATTCAAAGGGTAAAACATGTCTACATTACTGTGTAGAGAACAAATGGTTCGACATACTAGATATGTTGTTCAAAGACGATTCTACATTGGTCAATATCATAGACACTAATGGAGATCCTCTTATTTGTTGGGTAGCTAGAGAGAGAGATAAGGCGATGTTCATGTTTTTGTATTCCCACGGAGCCAATGTAAATGTTTTGGATTCGAAGGATCTGACAGTAATACATTACTGTGTGGATAACGATTGGTGTGACGTATTAGAGACGTTATTCAAAGACCATTCTCGATTGTTCAATACCATAGACAGTAATGGAGATCCTCTTCTTTGTCGGGCAGCTAGAAAGAGACTGTGGGATATAGATATGTTCATGCTTTTGTATAACCACAAGGCCTATGTCAATTCTTGCGATTCAAATAGTAAAACAGGGCTACATTACTGCGTAGAGAACAAATGGTATGGCGTACTTGAGACGTTGTTCACAGAAGATTCTAGATTGGTCAATACCATAGACATTAATGGAGATCCTCTTATTTGCTGGGTAGCTAGAAAGAGAGATAAGGCGATGTTCATGTTTTTGTGTAAACACAAAGCCAATGTCAATTCTTGCGATTCAAAGGGTAAAACATGTCTACATTACTGTGGAGAGAACAAATGGTACGACGTACTTCAGACGTTGTTTAAAGACGATTCCACATTGTAAAAGTCAAAGTAAATGTTTCGAATTCGCAAGGCCTGGCAGTAATACGTTACTGTGTGGATAACGGCTGGTGTGACGTTCTTGAGACGTTGCTCAAAGACGATATTCTATATTGGTCAATACAATAGACAGTTGTATATATCCTCTTATTTATCGGGCAGCTAGAAAGAGAGATAAGGCGATGTTCATGTTTTTGTATGAACACAAAGCCATTGTAAATGTTTCGGATTCGCAGGGTCTGACAGTAATACATTACTGCGTGGATAACGGCTGGTACGACGTGCTTGAGGCATTGTTGACCGATTCTGAACTTGATTCTTTGGGGAGAAAAACCACGCTTCATGCTCGTTACAGGTTAGTTATTGACAGTTAAAACAAATTAGAAATAGACCAAATGTTGAAAAATGATTCTAAACTTGTCAATATTAGAGACACTAACGGAGATCCTCCTATATTTTGGGCAGCTCGTAAGAAAGATAAAGTTATGTTTATGCTTTTCTATAAACACAAAGCCAATGTAAACACTTACGATTCCAATGGTAAAACAGCGCTACATTACTGTGTGAATAACGACTGCTGTGGCGTACTGGAGACGTTGTTTACCGACGATTCTAGATTGGTCAATACCAGCGACGATAATGGAGATCCTCTTATTGATTGGGTAGCTAAAAATAGAGATAAGGATATGTTCATGTTTTTGTATAAACACAAAGCCAATGCCAATTCTTGCGATTCAGATGGTAAAACGGGGCTACATTATTGTGTGGAGAACAACTGGTATGACGTACTACAGACGTTGTTCACAGACAATGCTAGATTGGTCAATAGCATGGAAAGTAATGGAGATCCTCTTATTTGTTGTATAGCTAGAAAGAAGCTTAAGGCTATGTTCTCGTTTTTATTATAACCACAAAGCCAATGTAAATGTTTCGGATTCGCAGAGTCTGACAGTAATACATAACTGTGTGGAAAACGGTTGGTGTGACGTACTTGAGATGTTGTTCAAAGACGATACTACATTGGTCAACACCATATACACTAATGGAGATCCTTTCATTTGCTGGGTAGCTAGAAATAATCTTAAGGCTATGTTCATGTTTTTGTATAACCGTAAAGCCAATGTAAACACTTGCGATTCAAATGGTAAGACAGGGTTACACTATTGTGTGGAGAACGACTGGTGTGACGTACTAGAGACGTTATTCACAGACGATTTCAGATTGGTCAATACCATAGACAGTTATGGAGATCCCCTTGTAGGTTGGGTTGCTAGAAAGGAACTTAAGGCTATGTTCATGCTTTTGTATAAACACAAAGCCAATGTAAGGGTTTGGGATTCGAAAGACCGGACAGTAATGCATTACTGCATTGATAAGAACTGGTGTGACGTATTGCATAATCTTATCGAGGATGAACCTACGCTTGTCAATACAATTGACAAAGAGGGTGGTGAACCACTGATGTGCTATGCAGCCAGACAGAAGGATAAAACAAATAGTTTCGACATAATAAAGTATTATCTTAGATAATGTGGATGAACTTCCTTTTCATCTTTAGTTAATGGTTATATCTTTGATAACCAAGACGCTGACGTTAAATTCTAATACATATAGTAGAATGCATACTGCAGTTTCCATGAATACTGCGGCTATAGTCTATCAAATGTTAACCTGATACGTATAATATATTTTCCAACCATCGTGTTTTAACAATAAATACTGAAAACGAAAACTAAGTATAAAAGTCGAACAGGAAATGCAGCTTTCACAGAACACTGTAAATCCAAAAACACGCAAAACGACAAACATGTATGGCATTGTTAATAAGGAATAAAGGCATATGTTGACACCAACACAAAAAGGGTTGACAATAGGGCTACCGCCATAGAACGGTTAGTGGCAAAAAAGGCCGCTGGGTGGTTAGTGTGATAAACCAGGTTCTAGGGTGCACCAAACCTCATACTTACCATACTATCATCCCAATAAAACGGAACAGTGTAAATAAAATCTAATAAATGTTAACCTAATACTTATAATATATTCTCCTACCATCGTGTTCTAACAAGTCCGACTCTAAAACTGAAATAACTTAACTGCAAGGTAATGTAAACAACACTAGTACGTTTCAAAGTATAGTTTACTCAACTTCGGTCAGCTAAATATATTATATACCATTAAACTATAGGGTTATTATCGCTGATACGTTGTTTTTATACCACCTGATATGGCACATGATGTGCAATCCATATCGTCCCGCACGTGTTATCACCCGCAATTTGCGGGATGATAACCCGGAATTAAGTGAAGTTAACCGTTAATTAACTGACGTCAGATTGTTATTAACGTCCGTTTAAATTTCCTTCTGTTAAAATGGATGCAGGGTAAAGACATTTGAACTTCTGGCCACTTTTATCCAGTTCACTGCAAAAAATGGGTCAACAAAGGGCTCGATTCAGGTATGTTTTTGCTTGATTACTTTCTTAATATTTAACTTTTTTTTCAACTAAGTGAACATTCTTCTCCAGAATGAGCTCTTTCCTCTGTCGCAACCCTTATTTCGATTCATCCAGTACGTTCTGAGACTAGCATTTCCAATTGTTCACGGTCATGTACACTTTCTTTCATTTCAAATACTTTGGGAGGGTTTATCTAAAAAAATCTATATGAGTCGAAATACCCGTTTGCAGTGGAGGAAAATGCCCACTGTGTAGGGGTATGCGCGCTCTACTAAAACAAAAAAGCCTGCCTGAATCGAGCGCTTTGTTAATAATAACATTTCCAAAATCGATTTACAAAGAAATTTATAAAATAAAAAATAGATTTTGCTCTGTTTTCTGTACTCAGTAATCAATGATGAACACATTACAACTTTTCACTTTCCATATCACACCTATGATATATCCATACATATTTCAAAATAATCGTGTGTGTGTGTGTGTGTGTGTGTGTGTGTGTTTGCTTGTTTGTGCGTATGTGCTTTAATGATAAATAAATTAACAATGCTGTAGAACACTATTTGTTTCAGGCTAAGATTTGCAGACATGTATTCACTATCGCTTTGCAAATTGCATTGTACTTTCAACTACTAAGCGGGACCTTAAACATAGTGACCATCTTGGGAAAACATTGAATCGTTACATTGTGGTTGTGTGGGTCGAGAAGAAAAACGACTAAAGCCGAGCACTCATTTGTATATCTGACAGGGGATAACGCGATGCAATTATTTGTTATACAGCTATAATATTAATTAACAACAAAAGATATGGTCGATTTTGCTGCATGATCAGACAGCTGCTGTAAAATATATGATTTTAGCGGTTGATACCGATGAATTGTTTTGTTTCTTGCTTTGTTAACTGATACGATTTATTCAAGATTGAATAAGGACAAGCAGATAAGAGTTGTTCATGCGTTAAACTACTAAGAGGAAGATATCCGTCATCTTAATAGCCGAAATACAATTTTTTGTCACAAATCGGCATGTATCTGGTCGATTTCAACATTGTTTACATTGCTTTATATTTTTAAAAATACGTTCATGCAAAACAAATCTTCGAAGTTCATATATCGCTGATAGCATACATCACTGAATATTTTAAATAGTACATGTAAATGACCTTAAATTAGCAAGTTCGCAGACGACCTGTTCAGTTGTGTTATCAATGATATCACGAGACATACCTTGAGTTAGTTGTTTTATATTTATATTATTGTTTTTTTGTTTACGGGAAGGGTCGAAGATAGCAAGTGTCAACTACTATGTTGCCATACGGGAACTGTCGATTCTAATAATATCAGAAGGGAATGGTAAACACGATTGTTATCCAAACTTGTAACGTAACCCATATACTTATATATTATTGTGTTTTGTTTACGGGAAGGGTCGAATCTAATGTTTTAAGACGAGAAGGGTTAAATCTAATGCTGCCCGATATCAAGAGTCAAATGCAATGTTGTTATACGGGAAGTGTAGATTCTAATATTATCAGAAGAGAATGGTAAAACACGATTGTTAAACAAACTTGTAATGTAACCCATTTACTTCATTTTGTAAAATTGCTCACGTATAAACCTAGGAATGAATTCATGTTGTTTTTGTACTATATAATTTGTTATGGGTGACACAAGATTTTGAAAAGCAGTGAAAACCCGTCGATAAGAAAACCAATGGGTAAAATACAAATATATAGGTTGTTAGTTTGCTCTAGATTTATTATCTATCTAGATAATATTCATTGATCAGAGCAAAAACTTACATTGGTTTAAGTTTTGACTATATCGCATGGTCTTCGTCGGCTTATGTGGCTGCATGCCATCACGTGACGTAGGAAGGTTATATTGCAACATGAGAAAATCGTACACAGGATGTAGCTCCAGGCGGGCTTTCCGGTTAAACGATGGCCGCCGTTGCCTGATCGCTTATACCTCTTTAATGCGTCATTTGATGTGCATGCCACATTGATAAATGGGTATTCTGGAAGAAGAAATAGGCCATTAAAAAATCAGAAAGTGGGCAAAGACGCTAATATGTTTTAGGATGTATGAAAACCAAACTGCTGAATCAGCTCCCTCCATTATCGCATACTTATTACATACGTATTTACACACTCCGTTTACTTTCAAAGTAAATGGAAACGTCAATATTCGCCCATATCCGACGTGTTGTAAAGCCATATTGGGTGTGTAATGTACTTGAAAGTGGTCGTTTGAATACTCTTTCGGGACAGATGCAATGCACAGTTACATACATTAAGTCACAGGAGGTATGCCACGTGATCAAAACAAATCGTAGTATGTTGGTTTCATTGTGGAAAAATTCCCATGATCTTATGAATATGTGTTTGTTTCAAATAAAAGGTTTTGAAGAAAATAAAATGTAAAAACCTATGTTTCTTTTCTAACTATATATTGCTCTCTTAAACTAGCACAATATTCATACGCGGAAGAACTCGTGCATATATCCCAATACAAATACAAGAACTATAATATACTATAATATACCAGGATATTCTTGATAAATTATGATATATTAGCATAGTACATTAGATATTGTACATATTATGTTTATTAAAACTAGTCACAAATTTACTCTTTACACTAGTCACCAATGTACTCAGGGATTTATGAACTTGTGTTCTATGTTTTTATTAATATAATTCGACATTTAACATCGTGTTTCTATTTTAATTCAAACTTAAATGTAGGGTTAAATAGTTACAATTTTGAGACGGTATATCGACCGTTTTATGGTCGCAAATGACGTGATTTCGGAGACATTAAACAACATCTGAGACCATTCTGTCTCTAAATTCAAAAGTTCAGACTATTAGCCATATTATAACGCACTCATCGTAAACTGTTCAAACGGTCTAAAGTAACGGTCGCATGCCATTTGATGCGGGCCGCCATCTCGATTTATTTGACGTCAGTTTGTTTACACGTCGCGATGACGTGGTTCAATTAAATGTTAATTATATCTTCCATCCAGTCAAAGTGTTTTGTCTGGATCTTTTAAATATTCAACGTTATTTACATGTTTCACGTGACAAATGTTAATGACTTCGCCAAGAAATTCGTAAAGTGCGGGACAGCCCTCAAGTGCATTAGAATGAATATGTGTCATAATATATTGACAAACTAACCGGGTAATATATTTGTGATTATGTTTGAAAATTGAAATAGAAGAAGTTATTAATGGGAATAATTTTATGCTTTATTCTTTTTTGACTTTTATTGTACATGATCAATTCCAATAGTAAGTACATAACATTATATATTTTGTAGTGGAAGATATCACAAAAATAGTTTTGATAATCGGTTGAGAAATATATATTTTAAAGCCAAAATGCTTTTTTGATCGGGTTTTTCCCATCTAAATACCTGGTTACATGGGCAGCAGAAAATGAAGAAATCTCAAATAATTTTCAGAGTGTATTCATTTACGCTGACGCAACACTTTAAAATGGGGGAAAAAGGATTTTGTCAAATTTATGATGCAGCAGAATTGCCCTACTCGCGCGTCATTGTTTTCTTAACAGATTTTGAGAAGTAAGGTATTTGTATTTACCACTTAAAGAGTCGGTTTCATTAATATACAACTTATTTAGATACTATGTGAATTTTGTATAAAAATCCAAACAAAGTTTGGCTGAAACAAGCGCCCCGAACAAAAGTCATACTTAATAGATTATTTAGACATAACAGTATAACTTGTGTTGAAATTACATGCTGTCTGTTTTGTTGAAATTATATACATTAATACCATATCATTGATTTATATCATTATGTTTATTAAGTTTACACAGTTATATATGTGAAGTCTGTACAATACAATTATGAACCAGTGTACTGTAAACATGTGTACGACTATACTCCTAAAAACGATTTAAGGACCACATTTTGATTTGTGTAATTTTTTAAGTAATAGATAGAGCATGGTTTCATCGGGTTGGTTGATGTAAACATAAAGATGGACATAGCATGGTCATTTTAGCTGTCGGACATACTCTAATAACTGGTAGTTAGAGTACACCACTTATTCTGACAGGTGGTATTTTCAATTAAACTATTTATACATATGCAAACACAAAGGGGATTTCAGTGACCATGCTACAATTTTGCCATTATTGAACATGTCACTGTCTTCTTCAGTTTTTAAGTTTAATTTTATTATTTAACAATGTTACTTGACCCAAAATTATTAACTTTTGATATGAATATGAAATGCAGAATGATAAAGATTAAGTAATTAGTATTGTTCTTGTTTGTTGTCCTTAAATTATTTTGAGGAGTATATGTAATAACGTATTGTTATTACCTACTATCGTGTATTTGAATAAATTGTAAAACATTAAATGAAGCAATTGTTATGCATTTACTACTGGAATTAAATGTAAATTAAGAAATTGTTATGCATTTACTACTGGAATTAAATGTAAATGAAGAAATTGTTTTGCATTTACTACTGGAATTAAATGTAAATGAAGAAATTGTTATGCATTTACATCTGGAATTAAATGTAAATGAAGCAATTGTTATGCATTTACTACTGGAATTGAATGTAAATGAAGCAATTGTTATGCATTTACTACTGGAATTAATTTAAATGAAGCAATTGTTATGCATGTACTACTGGAATTAAATGTGAAAGAACAAATTGTTATGCATTTACTACTGGAATTAAATTTAAATGAAGCAATTGTTATGCATTTACTACTGGAATTGAATGTAAATGAAGAAATTGTTATGCATTTACTACTGGAATTAAATGTAAATGAAGCAAATGTTATGCAATTACTACTGAAATTAAATGTAAATGAAGAAATTGTTATGCATTTACAACTGGAATTAAATGTAAATGAAGAAATTGTTATGCATTTACTACTGGAATTAAATGTAAATGAAGAAATTGTTATGCATTTACTACTGGAATTAAACGTAAATGAAGAAATTGTTATACATTTACTACTGGAATTAAATGTAAATGAAGAAATTGTTATGCATTTACTACTGGAATTAAATGTAAATGAAGCAATTGTTATACATTTACTACTGGAATTAAATGTAAATGAAGCAAGTGTTATTCATTTACTACTGGAATTAAATGTAAATGAAGAAATTGTTATACATTTACTACTGGAATTAAATGTAAATGAAGAAATTGTTATGCATTTACTACTGGAATTAAATGTAAATGAAGAAATTGTTATACATTTACTACTGGAATTAAATGTAAATGAAGAAATTGTTATGCATTTACTACTGGAATTAAATGTAAATGAAGCAATTGTTATACATTTACTACTGGAATTAAATGTAAATGAAGCAAGTGTTATTCATTTACTACTGGAATTAAATGTAAATGAAGAAATTGTTATACATTTACTACTGGAATTAAATGTAAATGAAGAAATTGTTATGCATTTACTACTGGAATTAAATGTAAATGAAGCAATTGTTATGCATTTACTACTGGAATTAAATGTAAATGAAGAAATTGTTATACATTTACTACTGGAATTAAATGTAAATGAAGAAATTGTTATGCATTTACTACTGGAATTAAATGTAAATGAAGCAATTGTTATGCATTTACTACTGGAATTAAATGTAAATGAAGGAATTGTTTTGCATTTACTACTGGAACTAAATGTAAATGAAGCAATTGTTATGCATTTACTACTGGAATTAAATGTAAATGAAGGAATTGTTTTGCATTTACTACTGGAATTAAATGTAAATGAAGAAATTGTTATGTATTTACTACTGGAATTAAATGTAAATGAAGCAATTGTTATGCATTTACTACTGGAATTAAATGTAAATGAAGCAATCGTTATGCATTTACTACTGGAATTAAATGTAAATGAAGCAATCGTTATGCATTTACTACTGGAATTAAATGTAAATGAAGGAATTGTTTTGCATTTACTACTGGAACTAAATGTAAATGAAGCAATTGTTATGCATTTACTACTGGAATTAAATGTAAATGAAGCAATCGTTATGCATTTACTACTGGAATTAAATGTAAATGAAGCAATTGTTATGCATTTACTACTGGAATTAAATGTAAATGAAGGAATTGTTTTGCATTTACTACTGGAACTAAATGTAAATGAAGCAATTGTTATGCATTTACTACTGGAATTAACTGAAAATGAAGAAATTGTTATGCAATTACTACTGGAATTAAATGTAAATGAAGAAATTGTTATACATTTACTACTGGAATTAACTGAAAATGAAGAAATTGTTATGCAATTACTACTGGAATTAAATGAAAATGAAGAAATTGTTATGCAATTACTACTGGAATTAAATGTAAATGAAGAAATTGTTATACATTTACTACTGGAATTAAATGTAAATGAAGAAATTGTTATGCATTTACTACTGGAATTAAATGTAAATGAAGAAATTGTTATACATTTACTACTGGAATTAAATGTAAATGAAGAAATTGTTATGCATTTACTACTGGAATTAAATGTAAATGAAGCAATTGTTATACATTTACTACTGGAATTAAATGTAAATGAAGCAAGTGTTATTCATTTACTACTGGAATTAAATGTAAATGAAGAAATTGTTATACATTTACTACTGGAATTAAATGTAAATGAAGAAATTGTTATGCATTTACTACTGGAATTAAATGTAAATGAAGCAATTGTTATGCATTTACTACTGGAATTAAATGTAAATGAAGGAATTGTTTTGCATTTACTACTGGAACTAAATGTAAATGAAGCAATTGTTATGCATTTACTACTGGAATTAAATGTAAATGAAGAAATTGTTATACATTTACTACTGGAATTAAATGTAAATGAAGAAATTGTTATGCATTTAATACTGGAATTAAATGTAAATGAAGCAATTGTTATGCATTTACTACTGGAATTAAATGTAAATGAAGGAATTGTTTTGCATTTACTACTGGAACTAAATGTAAATGAAGCAATTGTTATGCATTTACTACTGGAATTAAATGTAAATGAAGGAATTGTTTTGCATTTACTACTGGAATTAAATGTACATGAAGAAATTGTTATGTATTTACTACTGGAATTAAATGTAAATGAAGCAATTGTTATGCATTTACTACTGGAATTAAATGTAAATGAAGCAATCGTTATGCATTTACTACTGGAATTAAATGTAAATGAAGCAATCGTTATGCATTTACTACTGGAATTAAATGTAAATGAAGGAATTGTTTTGCATTTACTACTGGAACTAAATGTAAATGAAGCAATTGTTATGCATTTACTACTGGAATTAAATGTAAATGAAGCAATCGTTATGCATTTACTACTGGAATTAAATGTAAATGAAGCAATTGTTATGCATTTACTACTGGAATTAAATGTAAATGAAGGAATTGTTTTGCATTTACTACTGGAACTAAATGTAAATGAAGCAATTGTTATGCATTTACTACTAAAATTAACTGAAAATGAAGAAATTGTTATTCAATTACTACTGGAATTAAATGTAAATGAAGAAATTGTTATACATTTACTACTGGAATTAACTGAAAATGAAGAAATTGTTATGCAATTACTACTGGAATTAAATGAAAATGAAGAAATTGTTATGCAATTACTACTGGAATTAAATGTAAATGAAGAAATTGTTATGCATTTACTACTGGAATTAAATGTAAATGAAGGAATTGTTTTGCATTTACTACTGGAACTAAATGTAAATGAAGCAATTGTTATGCATTTACTACTGGAATTAAATGTAAATGAAGGAATTGTTTTGCATTTACTACTGGAACTAAATGTAAATGCAAAACAATTCCTTCATTTACATTTAATTCCAGTAGTAATACTGGAATTAAATGTAAATGAAGGAATTGTTTTGCATTTACTACTGGAACTAAATGTAAATGAAGCAATTGTTATGCATTTACTACTGGAATTAAATGTAAATGAAGGAATTGTTTTGCATTTACTACTGGAACTAAATGTAAATGAAGCAATTGTTATGCATTTACTACTGGAATTAAATGTAAATGAAGGAATTGTTTTGCATTTACTACTGGAACTAAATGTAAATGAAGAAATTGTTATGCATTTACTACTGGAATTAAATGAAATGAAGGAATTGTTTAGCATTTACTACTGGAACTAAATGTAAATGAAGCAATTGTTATGCATTTACTACTGGAATTAAATGTAAATGAAGAAATTGTTATGCATTTACTACTGGAATTAAATGTAAATGAAGAAATTGTTATACATTTACTACTGGAATTAAATGTAAATGAAGCAATTGTTATGCATGTATTATTGAAATTAAATGTGAAAGAACAAATTGTTATGCAATTACTACTGGAATTAAATGTAAATGAAGAAATTGTTAAGTAATTACTACAGGAATTAAATGTAAATGAAGCAATTGTTATGCGTTTACTACTGGAATTGAATGTAAATGAAGAAATTGTTATGCATTTACTACTGGAATTAAATGTAAATGAAGCAATTGTTATGCAATTACTACTGGAATTAAATGTAAATGAAGAAATTATTATGCATTTACTACTGGAATTAAATGTAAATGAAGAAATTGTTATACATTTACTACTGGAATTAAATGTAAATGAAGAAATTGTTATGCATTTACTACTGGAATTAAATGTAAATGAAGAAATTGTTATGCATTTACGACTGGAATTAAATGTAAATGAAGAAATTGTTATGCATTTACTACTGGAATTAAATGTAAATGAAGAAATTGTTATGCATTTACTACTGGAATTGAATGTAAATGAAGCAATTGTTATACATTTACTACTGGAATTAAATGAAAATGAAGCAATGGTTATGCATTTACTACTGGAATTAAATGTAAATGAAGAAATTGTTATGTATTTACTACTGGAATTAAATGTAAAAGAAGCAACTGTTATGCATTTACTACTGGAATTAAATGTAAATGAAGCAATTGTTATGCATTTACTACTGGAATTAAATGTAAATGAAGAAATTGTTATGCATTTACTACTGGAATTAAATGTAAATGAAGAAATTGTTATGCATTTACTACTGGAATTAAATGTAAATGAAGAAATTGTTATGCATTTACTTCTGGAATTAAATGTAAATGAAGCAATTGTTATACATTTACTACTGGAATTAAATGTAAATGAAGAAATTGTTATGCATTTACTACTGGAATTAAATGTAAATGAAGAAATTGTTATGCATTTACTACTGGAATTAAATGTAAATGAAGCAATTGTTATGCATTTACTACTGGAATTAAATGTAAATGAAGAAATTGTTATGCATTTACTACTGGAATTAAATGTAAATGAAGAAATTGTTATGCATTTACTACTGGAACTAAATGTAAATGAAGCAATTGTTATGCATTTACTACTGGAATTAAATGTAAATGAAGGAATTGTTTTGCATTTACTACTGGAACTAAATGTAAATGAAGCAATTGTTATGCATTTACTACTGGAATTAAATGTAAATGAAGGAATTGTTTTGCATTTACTACTGGAACTAAATGTAAATGAAGCAATTGTTATGCATTTACTACTGGAATTAAATGTAAATGAAGGAATTGTTTTGCATTTACTACTGGAACTAAATGTAAATGAAGAAATTGTTATGCATTTACTACTGGAATTAAATGTAAATGAAGGAATTGTTTTGCATTTACTACTGGAATTAAATGTAAATGAAGAAATTGTTATGCATTTACTACTGGAATTAAATGTAAATGAAGAAATTGTTATGCATTTACTACTGGAATTAAATGTAAATGAAGGAATTGTTTTGCATTTACTACTGGAATTAAATGTAAATGAAGAAATTGTTATACATTTACTACTGGAATTAACTGAAAATGAAGAAATTGTTATGCAATTACTACTGGAATTAAATGAAAATGAAGAAATTGTTATGCAATTACTACTGGAATTAAATGTAAATGAAGAAATTTTTATACATTTACTACTGGAATTAAATGTAAATGATGAAATTGTTATGCATTTACTACTGGAATTAAATGTAAATGAAGGAATTGTTTTGCATTTACTACTGGAAATAAATGTAAATGAAGCAATTGTTATGCATTTACTACTGGAATTAAATGTAAATGAAGGAATTGTTTTGCATTTACTACTGGAACTAAATGTAAATGCAAAACAATTCCTTCATTTACATTTAATTCCAGTAGTAATACTGGAATTAAATGTAAATGAAGGAATTGTTTTGCATTTACTACTGGAACTAAATGTAAATGAAGAAATTGTTATGCATTTACTACTGGAATTAAATGTAAATGAAGGAATTGTTTTGCATTTACTACTGGAACTAAATGTAAATGAAGCAATTGTTATGCATTTACTACTGGAATTAAATGTAAATGAAGGAATTGTTTTGCATTTACTACTGGAACTAAATGTAAATGAAGAAATTGTTATGCATTTACTACTGGAATTAAATGTAAATGAAGGAATTGTTTTGCATTTACTACTGGAACTAAATGTAAATGAAGCAATTGTTATGCATTTACTACTGGAATTAAATGTAAATGAAGAAATTGTTATGCATTTACTACTGGAATTAAATGTAAATGAAGAAATTGTTATACATTTACTACTGGAATTAAATGTAAATGAAGCAATTGTTATGCATGTATTATTGAAATTAAATGTGAAAGAACAAATTGTTATGCAATTACTACTGGAATTAAATGTAAATGAAGAAATTGTTAAGTAATTACTACTGGAATTAAATGTAAATGAAGCAATTGTTATGCGTTTACTACTGGAATTGAATGTAAATGAAGAAATTGTTATGCATTTACTACTGGAATTAAATGTAAATGAAGCAATTGTTATGCAATTACTACTGGAATTAAATGTAAATGAAGCAATCGTTATGCATTTACTACTGGAATTAAATGTAAATGAAGGAATTGTTTTGCATTTACTACTGGAACTAAATGTAAATGAAGCAATTGTTATGCATTTACTACTGGAATTAAATGTAAATGAAGCAATCGTTATGCATTTACTACTGGAACTAAATGTAAATGAAGCAATTGTTATGCATTTACTACTGGAATTAAATGTAAATGAAGCAATCGTTATGCATTTACTACTGGAATTAAATGTAAATGAAGCAATTGTTATGCATTTACTACTGGAATTAAATGTAAATGAAGGAATTGTTTTGCATTTACTACTGGAACTAAATGTAAATGAAGCAATTGTTATGCATTTACTACTGGAATTAACTGAAAATGAAGAAATTGTTATGCAATTACTACTGGAATTAAATGAAAATGAAGAAATTGTTATGCAATTACTACTGGAATTAAATGTAAATGAAGAAATTGTTATACATTTACTACTGGAATTAAATGTAAATGATGAAATTGTTATGCATTTACTACTGGAATTAAATGTAAATGAAGGAATTGTTTTGCATTTACTACTGGAAATAAATGTAAATGAAGCAATTGTTATGCATTTACTACTGGAATTAAATGTAAATGAAGGAATTGTTTTGCATTTACTACTGGAACTAAATGTAAATGCAAAACAATTCCTTCATTTACATTTAATTCCAGTAGTAATACTGGAATTAAATGTAAATGAAGGAATTGTTTTGCATTTACTACTGGAACTAAATGTAAATGAAGAAATTGTTATGCATTTACTACTGGAATTAAATGTAAATGAAGGAATTGTTTTGCATTTACTACTGGAACTAAATGTAAATGAAGCAATTGTTATGCATTTACTACTGGAATTAAATGTAAATGAAGGAATTGTTTTGCATTTACTACTGGAACTAAATGTAAATGAAGAAATTGTTATGCATTTACTACTGGAATTAAATGTAAATGAAGGAATTGTTTTGCATTTACTACTGGAACTAAATGTAAATGAAGCAATTGTTATGCATTTACTACTGGAATTAAATGTAAATGAAGAAATTGTTATGCATTTACTACTGGAATTAAATGTAAATGAAGAAATTGTTATACATTTACTACTGGAATTAAATGTAAATGAAGCAATTGTTATGCATGTATTATTGAAATTAAATGTGAAAGAACAAATTGTTATGCAATTACTACTGGAATTAAATGTAAATGAAGAAATTGTTAAGTAATTACTACTGGAATTAAATGTAAATGAAGCAATTGTTATGCGTTTACTACTGGAATTGAATGTAAATGAAGCAATTGTTATGCATTTACTACTGGAATTAAATGTAAATGAAGCAATTGTTATGCAATTACTACTGGAATTAAATGTAAATGAAGCAATCGTTATGCATTTACTACTGGAATTAAATGTAAATGAAGGAATTGTTTTGCATTTACTACTGGAACTAAATGTAAATGAAGCAATTGTTATGCATTTACTACTGGAATTAAATGTAAATGAAGCAATCGTTATGCATTTACTACTGGAACTAAATGTAAATGAAGCAATTGTTATGCATTTACTACTGGAATTAAATGTAAATGAAGCAATCGTTATGCATTTACTACTGGAATTAAATGTAAATGAAGCAATTGTTATGCATTTACTACTGGAATTAAATGTAAATGAAGGAATTGTTTTGCATTTACTACTGGAACTAAATGTAAATGAAGCAATTGTTATGCATTTACTACTGGAATTAACTGAAAATGAAGAAATTGTTATGCAATTACTACTGGAATTAAATGTAAATGAAGAAATTGTTATACATTTACTACTGGAATTAACTGAAAATGAAGAAATTGTTATGCAATTACTACTGGAATTAAATGAAAATGAAGAAATTGTTATGCAATTACTACTGGAATTAAATGTAAATGAAGAAATTGTTATACATTTACTACTGGAATTAAATGTAAATGAAGAAATTGTTATGCATTTACTACTGGAATTAAATGTAAATGAAGAAATTGTTATACATTTACTACTGGAATTAAATGTAAATGAAGAAATTGTTATGCATTTACTACTGGAATTAAATGTAAATGAAGCAATTGTTATACATTTACTACTGGAATTAAATGTAAATGAAGCAAGTGTTATTCATTTACTACTGGAATTAAATGTAAATGAAGAAATTGTTATACATTTACTACTGGAATTAAATGTAAATGAAGAAATTGTTATGCATTTACTACTGGAATTAAATGTAAATGAAGCAATTGTTATGCATTTACTACTGGAATTAAATGTAAATGAAGGAATTGTTTTGCATTTACTACTGGAACTAAATGTAAATGAAGCAATTGTTATGCATTTACTACTGGAATTAAATGTAAATGAAGAAATTGTTATACATTTACTACTGGAATTAAATGTAAATGAAGAAATTGTTATGCATTTACTACTGGAATTAAATGTAAATGAAGCAATTGTTATGCATTTACTACTGGAATTAAATGTAAATGAAGGAATTGTTTTGCATTTACTACTGGAACTAAATGTAAATGAAGCAATTGTTATGCATTTACTACTGGAATTAAATGTAAATGAAGGAATTGTTTTGCATTTACTACTGGAATTAAATGTAAATGAAGAAATTGTTATGTATTTACTACTGGAATTAAATGTAAATGAAGGAATTGTTTTGCATTTACTACTGGAACTAAATGTAAATGAAGCAATTGTTATGCATTTACTACTGGAATTAAATGTAAATGAAGCAATCGTTATGCATTTACTACTGGAATTAAATGTAAATGAAGCAATTGTTATGCATTTACTACTGGAATTAAATGTAAATGAAGGAATTGTTTTGCATTTACTACTGGAACTAAATGTAAATGAAGCAATTGTTATGCATTTACTACTGGAATTAACTGAAAATGAAGAAATTGTTATTCAATTACTACTGGAATTAAATGTAAATGAAGAAATTGTTATACATTTACTACTGGAATTAACTGAAAATGAAGAAATTGTTATGCAATTACTACTGGAATTAAATGAAAATGAAGAAATTGTTATGCAATTACTACTGGAATTAAATGTAAATGAAGAAATTGTTATGCATTTACTACTGGAATTAAATGTAAATGAAGGAATTGTTTTGCATTTACTACTGGAACTAAATGTAAATGAAGCAATTGTTATGCATTTACTACTGGAATAAAATGTAAATGAAGAAATTGTTTTGCATTTACTACTGGAACTAAATGTAAATGCAAAACAATTCCTTCATTTACATTTAATTCCAGTAGTAATACTGGAATTAAATGTAAATGAAGGAATTGTTTTGCATTTACTACTGGAACTAAATGTAAATGAAGCAATTGTTATGCATTTACTACTGGAATTAAATGTAAATGAAGGAATTGTTTTGCATTTACTACTGGAACTAAATGTAAATGAAGCAATTGTTATGCATTTACTACTGGAATTAAATGTAAATGAAGGAATTGTTTTGCATTTACTACTGGAACTAAATGTAAATGAAGAAATTGTTATGCATTTACTACTGGAATTAAATGAAATGAAGGAATTGTTTAGCATTTACTACTGGAACTAAATGTAAATGAAGCAATTGTTATGCATTTACTACTGGAATTAAATGTAAATGAAGAAATTGTTATGCATTTACTACTGGAATTAAATGTAAATGAAGAAATTGTTATACATTTACTACTGGAATTAAATGTAAATGAAGCAATTGTTATGCATGTATTATTGAAATTAAATGTGAAAGAACAAATTGTTATGCAACTACTACTGGAATTAAATGTAAATGAAGAAATTGTTAAGTAATTACTACTGGAATTAAATGTAAATGAAGCAATTGTTATGCGTTTACTACTGGAATTGAATGTAAATGAAGAAATTGTTATGCATTTACTACTGGAATTAAATGTAAATGAAGCAATTGTTATGCAATTACTACTGGAATTAAATGTAAATGAAGAAATTGTTATGCATTTACTACTGGAATTAAATGTAAATGAAGAAATTGTTATGCATTTACTACTGGAATTAAATGTAAATGAAGAAATTGTTATGCATTTACTACTGGAATTAAATGTAAATGAAGAAATTGTTATACATTTACTACTGGAATTAAATGTAAATGAAGAAATTGTTATGCATTTACTACTGGAATTAAATGTAAATGAAGAAATTGTTATGCATTTACTACTGGAATTAAATGTAAATGAAGAAATTGTTATGCATTTACTACTGGAATTAAATGTAAATGAAGCAATTGTTATGCATTTACTACTGGAATTAAATGTAAATGAAGAAATTGTTATGCATTTACTACTGGAATTAAATGTAAATGAAGAAATTGTTATGCATTTACTACTGGAACTAAATGTAAATGAAGCAATTGTTATGCATTTACTACTGGAATTAAATGTAAATGAAGGAATTGTTTTGCATTTACTACTGGAACTAAATGTAAATGAAGCAATTGTTATGCATTTACTACTGGAATTAAATGTAAATGAAGGAATTGTTTTGCATTTACTACTGGAACTAAATGTAAATGAAGCAATTGTTATGCATTTACTACTGGAATTAAATGTAAATGAAGGAATTGTTTTGCATTTACTACTGGAACTAAATGTAAATGAAGAAATTGTTATGCATTTACTACTGGAATTAAATGTAAATGAAGGAATTGTTTTGCATTTACTACTGGAATTAAATGTAAATGAAGAAATTGTTATGCATTTACTACTGGAATTAAATGTAAATGAAGAAATTGTTATGCATTTACTACTGGAATTAAATGTAAATGAAGGAATTGTTTTGCATTTACTACTGGAATTAAATGTAAATGAAGAAATTGTTATACATTTACTACTGGAATTAACTGAAAATGAAGAAATTGTAATGCAATTACTACTGGAATTAAATGAAAATGAAGAAATTGTTATGCAATTACTACTGGAATTAAATGTAAATGATGAAATTGTTATGCATTTACTACTGGAATTAAATGTAAATGAAGGAATTGTTTTGCATTTACTACTGGAAATAAATGTAAATGAAGCAATTGTTATGCATTTACTACTGGAATTAAATGTAAATGAAGGAATTGTTTTGCATTTACTACTGGAACTAAATGTAAATGCAAAACAATTCCTTCATTTACATTTAATTCCAGTAGTAATACTGGAATTAAATGTAAATGAAGGAATTGTTTTGCATTTACTACTGGAACTAAATGTAAATGAAGAAATTGTTATGCATTTACTACTGGAATTAAATGTAAATGAAGGAATTGTTTTGCATTTACTACTGGAACTAAATGTAAATGAAGCAATTGTTATGCATTTACTACTGGAATTAAATGTAAATGAAGGAATTGTTTTGCATTTACTACTGGAACTAAATGTAAATGAAGAAATTGTTATGCATTTACTACTGGAATTAAATGTAAATGAAGGAATTGTTTTGCATTTACTACTGGAACTAAATGTAAATGAAGCAATTGTTATGCATTTACTACTGGAATTAAATGTAAATGAAGAAATTGTTATGCATTTACTACTGGAATTAAATGTAAATGAAGAAATTGTTATACATTTACTCCTGGAATTAAATGTAAATGAAGCAATTGTTATGCATGTATTATTGAAATTAAATGTGAAAGAACAAATTGTTATGCAATTACTACTGGAATTAAATGTA